>JAWWES010000024.1:16636713-16825652 GCA_035583135.1 Lophotriccus pileatus | reverse complement strand
CGCCCCGCCCGCCGGCCAATGGGAGACGCGCGGCGCTCGCGCCCCGCGCCCGCCAGGCGGCGCCACGCGACAGCCCGCGCCCGCCGCCAATGGGCCGGCCGCCCGCCGTGACGTCACGGACCGGCCGCCAATGGGCGCGCGCTCCCGCATGAGGTTACAGCCGGCAGCCAATGGGCGGCCCGCGCGGCCGTGAGGTCACGGGTGCTGCCACAGGACGTCACACACCGCCCGCCAATGAGCGCATGTGCTGCCCCTGGACGTCACAGCCGGGCAGCCAATGAGCACCCACCTTCCCATGAGGTCATGGGCTGCCCCAGGACATCACACCCTGCCAACCAATGAGAGCTCTTCTCCTTCCAGAGGTCACCCCCTGCCAGCCAATCAGTGCCTCAAGCTTTTGTGAGGTCATCGACTCCCTCGGGACGTCAGTCTGACAGCCCATGATGTCACGGGCTGCCCCAGGATGTCACACCCTGACAGTCAAGGGGTGTCCCAGGCTCTTGTGAGCTCATGGATTGCCTTGGGCTGTCACACCCAACGACTGTTCTGCTCCCTGCAGTGCCACACACTCCTGGCCGCAGGCACTGGCTGCCTGTGAGGTCACACGTCCTGTAAGCAGAGTGGCTGTGGAGTGAGGTCACAGCGATGGAGCCCCAGCCAATGACCACTCTGTGCCCTCAGGGTCACCCAGTGCCCAGCCCGTGACCATCGCGGCCCTTCCCTGATGTCACAGGGCCCAAATAATGGGCTAACATGCTCTCCCTGAGCTCCAGGCTCAGCCCGTGAGCTCCCAGCTGGCCCAGGGGAGTCACAGGGAGCCCCGACAACCCCCTCCATGAGGTCACACGGCGCTCAGGCAATGGCGCACCCTCTCGGTGTGAGGTCACAGGCTGCCCGTGACGTCAGAGAGCAGCGGTGCCCGCGGGAGCGCCCCAGCCCCGCCGGGGCACAAGGGCACCGCACCCGCGGGTATCGAGGGCAGCGCTAATTAACGGTAATTAGCCGTGCGGTGCCAGCGTGTCCCCATGAAGGGGTCCACGCTGCCCACACGGGGGGGCACAGGGAGAACCCCCTCGGTGGGGACCGGGAGGCGCCCGCGGGAGCGGCAGCGCCGCCGGAGCCGAGACCCGACACAGCCCAGCGGCTGCTTTTTATGGGCTGTGAGTCAACACACACGCGCTAAATCCCAAAATAAACGGGAAACTGGGGCGGGTCTCACCTCTGCTCGCACCGAAATAGAAACCCGCTCCTACAAGCCCCGGGAAAACGGCACCTCTGCCCCTTCCCTGCCGGCTCTGCAGCCCCCAGCCCCGGTGGCTGGAACGTGCTGCTGTGCCACAAGCAGCAGGTGTGGAAGATGTAATATAGGAGGAAGACAGCTTTGGAGGAGCTGAAATCACCGAGGAAGAGTAAAACAGCTTCAGTTCTGGGTGGGGGCAACACCTATGTGTAATAAACCAGAACAAAACCCTGTCAGAAACAGCAGCAAAGTCCACGGAAAGTGAGAGTGCAGGAATGGATCAAAGGGGTCAGGAATGAGCAGGTGGCCAGAGCAAACAAAATACATGGTTTGGTTTCTTTTTTCTCCTGGGGTGATGTGTCACCCAAATGGGAGATGTAAAATATGCAGCTTAAACCCAGCAGAGATTGGAGCAGCCTCCAGCAGCAGCAGCCATTTCCCCTTGTCCTGCCACTCCAGGCCCTTGTCCCAAGTCCCTCTCCAGCTCTCTTGGAGCCCCTTTAGGCACTGGAAGGGGCTTTCAGGTCTCCCTGGAGCCTTCTCTTCTCCAGGCTGAACGGTCCAGCAGCAGCCTAATAGAAACCAAGTCCAGCTCACACAGATACTGCTGTCTGGGCTGGGAGGGACCCCAAGCCACACAGCCATGGGGCTGAGCTTCACAGGCAGGTTGGACCTGGAGCTGTAGCTGAGAAGGGGACAGAACTGCCTTGATCAGGCACAGATTCCTTCCTCAGGCTCTGAGAGGTCCCCAAACTATAGCTAGAACAGGACAGACCTGAAAACCCCTTTCAACCCCTCCACTGCAGGCTGAGACCTGCTCTTACCTTTTGGGGAAGACACAGCACTAGCTCTCCAGCACCCCAACATGGAAGCCCATGGCCTCACCAGCCATACACACCCAGACCTCCACTGCCACCCCTCCTTTAAAAGGGTCTCCCTGAACCTGCTTCAGGCCAGAGACCCAGAGCAAATCTCACATTTTTACACACACAGGGACCTACCTTGATGGGACAAGGGCCCCATGCAAGAGGATCATTGCAGACCCTCTCCCAGGCTTCTCCTCTGCGGAATCAACTCTGCCTAATTAAGCCCCCACTTCCTTCACCTCAAGCTTGTTTTCCAGCCCTTTGAACCTTCTCCTCCTGCTCCTCCAGACTCTCCCTGCATCCCACATCATTCTGCAGTGAGCCCCAAGTGATGGAAGTGACACACAGCCGTGCTCACTATCCCGGAGATAGGCTTCGCTTTCCTCATGGCTTCACCCCAGCACAGCCCTTCCCTGCACAAGGGGCCTGTCCCTGAGAGCTGGCAACGAAGGTTTCTGAAGGGTCAGGCACATCAGTCACCCCACACTCAGCACCCGAGCTCAGCCCTCCACTCCGAGCTGCAACAGGGTAGAAAACACTCAGAAGCTATTTGTGTTAACAAGTGTGCACAGCAGTATATTTTTATTCCCTAAAAACACATTTTTTAGCCAGTCCAGGTACTAAGACTTCCAGCCTGAAGCAGCTGGAAATGGGAACATCAGATTTGTACCACAGAGTGCTGCATTAGGTGCCTCACCATGTCTGTTCCTTGTGGCTTGGACAGCCCTGCTTCAGGGGGCAGGAGGGGATCTCCTGTTCCCTGTCTTCAAGCTGAAGAAGCCCAGACAGGTTCAGCCCCACCAGTCTCCCCCTCCCCTGAAGGGAGCCATTTTTCAGCACTTCTTCAGGCTGTTCCAAACCCTCAAATCACTAGGCAGAACAGTTACAAAATAACAAAAATACTCTATAGTCTTATTAAAAAAATAGAAATTCCTAAACAAGCCTCACACAAACACATGCCAAGCACAGAGGGCACACCAGCACACCTATCTCTGCTTCTAAGCAGGGCAGGGGATCACCTCAACACCCTTCTCCCTAGTTAGCAGTTTCAGTGCTAAGCCTGCAAGAACTCAGTGGACTTCATGGCCCAAAACAGGGCAGGGCAGCAAAGCCCCCAGGCCCATCTGTGGGTCTCCCCAGCCCACACAGGCCTGTGGTCAAGGGAAGGTATTTAATTTGATGATGAATATACACACATTCCACAGCAACACAGCTTGCTCTGCACACTTATTCCTCCAGGAAACTTTCTTGGAACTATTTACGTAAGGCATGGAGTTGGTCCAAGTCCCTTCTCCTCCCCCAGACTCCCATCCCAGATACCCTTTCCACACCTCTAGCCCGTGGCTGCATCCAAGAAATGCAGTTCCACCTGATGTCTGAGAGCCCAAAGCAGCAGCAACTGCAGAGCTCTGAGCAAAAAACCCCTGTTGATTCTGCATGAAAAAAGAAGGAAAGAGTGGTAAAATGAGGTGGGTAACTCGGTCCAAGCATTATCCAGAGGCTTGGTCTCCTGCTGGCTTGCTGCAAGGCCAGGATTCTTCAGAGGGCAGCTTGTCTCACCCACAAGGCACTGTCAATGCTTTGCAAACAGCACCCCCACACAGTGGTGGCTGCACATTGCTTTGTGCCAGGCTCTGGGTGAGTGTGCTCTCCCTGCAGCCCTTTCCCAGCCTCTCTCAGGAAGCCAGGGGCTCTCACTGCAGGAAACTGTCCAGTTTGGCCTGGCTGCTGCTGGAGGAAGATGTGGAAGGAGCTGCAGATGCTGGCCTGGACACCTTCTTCTTGCTCTTCACTGCTAGCGGACGGATTTCCGCCAGGTTTGTCTGGAGGTGAAACTGTCAAAGAAAGCACAGCCCAGTGCCCTGGGACACAAGTGATCCAAGACCTGCTGCAAGCCAGCCTGAACCACAGACCTAGGTCCCAGCCATACATCTACACCCAAGGAAAAACTCCCTGCAGGATAGCACAGGCTTTGCTACCTTTTCACAGCAGCAAAGCTCAGACACATACCTGTCCCATGAGTCAAGGATTATTTCTCACTCAGGAGAGGTTCAGACTGGATATCAGGAAAAATGTCTCCACTGAATGCATGGTCAAGCATTGCAACAGGCTGCCCAGGGAAGTGGTGGAATCACTGTCCCTGGCAGTGTTCAAAAAACATGTAGATAGGGTGGTGAGGGACATGGTTTAGTGGTGGGCTTGGCAGTGCTGGGAGACTCTGTGACCTTGAAGCTCTTTTCCAGCCTTGATGACTCCATGCTAACCCCTCACACACAAAACAGCATTTAAGTGCATACATTTGAGCTTCAAGACATTCAGAGCCAGTGCACTGTGCAGGGAAAGGCAGAGCAGCCAGAGTCTGCAGGAGCAACCCCAAGGGAGGAGCAGCTCCACACCCACAGGGTGAGCTCAGCCCAGCCACTCCTCACCACGGAGGAGCAGCAGCATCCCGCAGGAATGAAGGCTCTGGCTGCACAGGCTGGCAGGCATATGGCCAGGAAGAGGCTGTGCCACACTGCTGCTCCAAGATTTCAAGGGCACAGGCAGTCCCTGCAAACTGCACAGATCTCTAGCTGATGTGCTCCCCTGAACGAGCCACAGGTGCTCCCAGCAAGTTCAGGTCCTTGATGCCTTTGCTGAGCTCGGACTGGTTCAGAGTCAGAGAGAAATCAGACAGTTCTTTGAGGGTCCCTGTCCATTTTTTGTTGACTGGAGTGCAGAGGAATCCCCAAGATGGCTGAGACCAAAGAGGAGGAACAGAAATGAGGTGCAGCATCTCTACTGCCACATGAGCTGCAGGAAAGGATACAGGCTGTATAAACTTCGTTCTGCCTCCCATGCCATCGTAGCCTGTCCTCACCTAGAAGAGAGAAACAAATGAGCCTGGGGCAGTAGCACAGAGCCATGGCTACCTCTTCTCGTGTTGGTTATGGGCAAGGGAGAGCCTTGCAGACCATAGCTTTTGGAGAAAGGCTTAAAGCACCTGGAAAATCTCAGCACTTGTGCTAAGCCCTCACCTTTGGAAAAAGACAGACTGAAGGGTATTAATAAAGTTTGGGAACCTTGGGCACTTCTTGAGGCAAGCTGAGCTTTCCAAGCAAGGCTTAGGATTTTGTCACTGGGACAGAGGAATACGAGGAAAACACCCAAAGCTCCAAGGAAGCAGAGGAATAGGACAGAGAGAGCCACTTAGTCTGCTGCCAGGAAGGGAATGAGCATCTGTCATCCCTGGAGCTCTGCAGGAAGCAGGAGGACTGGGAAGTAGCCAGGCTGTGCTCCACGATTTATTTTCCACACACTCTATGTGGCAAAGTAAAAGCCTGGTTCGCTTCCTCCTGCAGGGTCACTTCAGGACAGAGGTGGCACTGCCAGCCCTGGACACACTCACCAACTGGACAGTCATACTTACAATGCCCATGTTCTTGTGAGGACCCAGCAAGCTGCCCAAAGATGGCTTCTTGGAGAGAACAGAGTTCCTGATGAATGCTGGCAAGAGTCCTTTAAGAGCATCGTCCTCCACATCATCTGCCCAGTTCTGTCCCACAAAAAAACCCAAGAAAAGCCCATTCAGGAGATCATGATGGTTAAAGGAGTCCACATACAGGCAGCACTAATAACACAGACAGCTATTTAGGATAATGGCTACTGCCATACCACATGTCAAGCTGAAAACCAGCAGCTTCCAACCTCCCACTGGCGCTCATGAGGAACAGTGCCCAGAAGGCAGGACACTGCCCCCAGCAAGGCTGGGAACAGCCACCTCAGCTGACCCCCAGCCCTTGTGGTCAGCTCCACGTGGTATTTGCCAAGCACACCTGGGGCAAAATCATCAGCAAGAAGCACGTGGGCCTCCACCCTCCCTCTCCTGTCCAATTCCAGGAGGCCTGAGGCAGCAATAGCGTTTCTAGGAGACCGTCAAGGAAAGCACTTTGAAGCACATACTGTGGTTCTATAGATGGGCTGATCTATGACCACAGTGCCTTCTACATGGAGAAAATGGATCCTTTATCCCAAGCTTATTAACAGCAGAATCAAAGAGTTGATACAGAAAATCAAGGTTAGTTCTTTTACCTCCACTGATTCCTTCAGAACTTTCTTCGCCAGATTTACCACGGGAGGCCTGTAAGAAGCCCAAGGAGCAAATCAGCAGAGATTTATTGTTCAAGTGGAGCAGGCAAGGACAGACAAGGCCAAGCAAATGACGACAAAGCTTGCAGCACGCTATCAGGCAGCTGGAGAGCTATCTGATCTCACACAGCAACTTCCAAAGCAGCGAGACTTTGATCTCCTTTAGAAGCAGAGAGGGGAGGGGGAACTCACGGCCTTTTATCCAGCTTCTGCCTTTTTGCAGGGCTGAAGGGGGATGTGCAGGGCTGATGCTCAGGGGTGTCCACATCAAAAGTGGCATCTAGGTTGATCTCATCGCTGTGGGCCGGGCGGTGCAGCTTCGGGTGCCGCAGTTCCACGGGAACAGGGCTGCAAGGCCAGGAAAAGCGTCAGCCATCGGGCCACCACAGGCCACCCAGCAGGGGAAGGGAAGGCAGAGCTGCACACAGGGACAACAGTGGGACCAGAGGCAGAGCCCTGTTCTGTCTGCAAGTCAAAGGAAGGACAATCCGAACCCCAGAGTTTAAAGCCAATGTCCCAAACCACTGTTCCCCCTCGGATGGGCTGCGCTACAACAGCAGCACCCAGAGCCCAGGGAATCACACTGCTGCTCTAGGCACACACCCAGCTTGCTGTACTGCGGTAATGGCACAGGCTTCTCACAGGAAAGGCTGGATAAAAACATGAGATGTCATTTGCCAGGCTAGGTTCCTCTGCCTGGCTAAGATCTCTGGTCCCCATACACTGTGCCACGCTCCCCAGAAGGCCAGCTCTGAAGCAACCAGAAGAGAAGCTTTAGGGATATTTCCCTGTCAGGACATAGTAACAAAAAGTTTTTCAAAACCCAGGCCATTCCTCTACCTGCTCCTGACCCAAAGCCTCTGAGACACACACTTTTTCCAGGTCAGCCACATGAAAAAGGATACAAGGAACAAAACAACAATACTACTGCGACACCTGTCAGACTAGTACATTTCTCCTTCCCCAGCTAATTAAACTGTCAGCTCCTGCTCTGGACCCATGACCACCATCCTTGGCCTGTATCTGAGGATGCAGCTCACTAACCTTTCAAAGACTAGGCGACTGAGTGTCTCTCTGGTTACAGACGGGACATTCAGAGTATCCTGCAGGATGTCTATCTTCTTCTTCAAACTCTAGAGGGAAAAGGGAAAGCAGACAGTGAGATAAGGAAAGATTTACTAGTAGATACTTTGCCTTTTTTCCATAAATCAGCATCAGGTGGAGCTCAGAGGTGGGCTGGGAAACTTAGTCACTGAGCAAAAGCCAGCATAACTCCTGGCTTTGCAGCTGCAGGCCATGGCCAGCTGCCAGTTACTGCAGACTGAGGAATGATATTCTCACCAAGATCTCCTTGTCTGCATTCTTCAGATCCTTCTGGGTGCTTTTTAACTCCTCCTGTGTCCTCTCCAAGTCTGAAGTCGTTTTCTGCAGCTGCAGGATACAACAGCAGAGTGTGGGTTACACCACCTGGGTAAGGGAGACTGCAGACCCCGTGAGAGCAGCGGGCTCTGCACCACATGCTACTTCCCCTGTTTAAGGGTTCAGTTTTCCTGTATCAGTCTGACCAATCTCTCCTGTACCAGCACAAGCCAATCCCTACACACTTCCACAAGCTGCCTGCAGAGGGATCTCCAGGGCTGCTTGCCCAGCCTTTCCTGAACATTTATGCCTGATGGCGACAGCTTTTCCCTGCTCTAACACTTGGTGGCTGCATTCTGAATTCCTGCAGGACTTTGGACACACCAGAGCACAGGAATTACAAACCACAGGCTGGAGGATGGCTGTGCATCAGCAGTGCTGGCACATGGACAAGCCTGATTCAACAGGGAAGCATGCCAGGAGCAGGGGTCGGGAAGTGGATGGCTACCACATCAGAGATTTCTGTGGGTCCCAGAGGCTGGGCCAGCCCACAGACTGGGGGTACAGTCAGCTCCCTGTCAGGCAAGCCCTGAGTGCACTGACTCGCATCCTCCTGACCCAGCTGTGATCACAGCTCGGCTCTGACTCAGCCTGGAACAGCTCAATTCCAGCAGCAGCACCTTGTGCAGGGGGTTAACACTCCTGGGGAGCAGCACAGCAATCTGAAAACCTCCTTCTCTGTTTGAAGGGACAACAGCTATGGCTGAGAAACAAAAATAGGCCAAAGCCACCCACAGCTTCTTACTTTGTTGGCTGAGACACGGGGATGCCCCAGGGAACACCTGCGCCTTGGAGAGTGAGGCTGCAGGCACACACTTTTCACAGTGGGATGTGCTACCAGACCAGACAAAGTGCTTCCTGGCCTGAGCTAACAAGGCCCAGCCAGGCCTGGAGCAAGGGGGAACACATGTCAGCAGAGACATGTCAGCATTCCCAAGCTCTGCACCAGCTCAAGACCAGCCCAGGCAGGCTCTGTGCAGGGCCACCTGCATGTCCTCACTGCTCACTTTGGAAACCTCTCCTGCCTGGGCACAGCATGATGGAGGAGCCCTGGCCCAGTTCAGCTGGCTGAAGGCACAAGGCTGGGTGTGACTGGTTGTGCCAAGCCAGGGCTAAGCCCTGCTCAACTGACACTGGCTCCAAACCCCTTCCCACCTTTCCTAGGGGCCCAGTGCTGCAGAAGGAGGGGCTGTCAGATGAGCGCTCAGCAGTGTGGCAGGATGAAGGAAGTGCTACTTCCAGAACCCAGTGGGAGCAGTGGAGCACCTGTGTGCTGCTGCCTTCCAGCCCAGGCTCCCTGCCAAACTCTGGCTCTGCACATGCTGCCCTACCACTGTCCTCAGAGACTGCACTCCTGACAACAGCCCACTCGCTCACCGCAGCATCACACCCTGGCCCAGAAACCCCAGCCTGACCTTCCACATGCCCGTAACAGTCAGGTATTGCTCAGTGTGGGAGTGGGTCACTGCAGAGGCCTTGGGCCTCAGTTGTGGGCAGGGATCTATAGACCAGATGTTACCCTGGTGACTCAGGCTCTCCCCTTTACCTTGTTATTGACAGAAAACAGCTCCTTCTTCAGCTTCTCTGTCATCTCAACAGAGACTTTCCGAGCTTCCTTCAAATTCTCATATTCCCTGCAAAGAGACTCAAAGAGTCATGCTGTTTGCAAGATGATTGAGCTAGAACTTCTCAGAGGCAAGCCTAGACCCTTAATTTGAAGCTCTGGAACTGCAGAGCCACCAGAGAAAACCCAGGAGACACAAAGCCTCTTAAGGAACAGAGCTGAATGTACCAACACCGTGTCATACAGTCTGTTACCCCATTGCAGACAAAAAACCTGCAAGGGATATTCCACCAGCAAAATGGAAACCAGAGCCAGAGACATTTCAGTTGCCAATGAAAAAGACAGACAGACAACAGAGCACAGTCTTCATGCTGGCAGCAAATAGGGGACTTTGATTTAAGTGACTTTTTGGAGACTTCACACTACTGGCCATGCACATTCCCTCCCAATTATACCAGAGGGACACTTGCCTCATTACAGCTTCATACCAAAGCTGCAGTTACTCAGCTGCCATCAGAACGGACCCAAAAAAAGCTGTGTTTTTGCCCAGCAGGACCAGATGGATTTCCAGGTAGGGGAGGGCAGCAGTGCAGAGTTGCCTTGCCAGAGCACGCCAGAGGCCACAGCTGCACAGTGCAGGGCTGCAGAGGGCACAGCCCGGAGCTCCTCATCCGCTCGCTTCCCCCCGGCGCAAGAGGAAAGCGGAGGGAATAATCATCATCACTTCATAGGTGCACTGACAACTCTGGAGACAGTTCCCATGGTGACACACATGTCACTACAGTGACAACAGGAACAGTTCAGTGTGACAGGCTCCAAACTAGGTCCCCGGGATGTGTCAGTCAAAACCCAGTGGAAGCCCGAAGAGGCGGCGAGAGCCCCGCAGAGCCCATGTGCCTGCTGCTACTCAGCAGAGGGTCTCCCTGGGCTGAGGTTAGGATAGGACAGCACTAGCCAGCTGTGCCAAGCCTGCAGCACCTACTTTTTCAGTGAGACACAATAGATTGCAAGCTGTTCAACTGCTGCCTGCCCGACTCCCATCTCTCTGATCATCTCCTCCACTTCAGGGCGCTGGCTCTGAAGCAAAAGCTCAATCCTGCACAAAAGAAACCAAACAAAAACATACCCTCAGCTCATGAGTCAGAAACAGAGCTGGGGAAACAACGGCAGCCCCCCCCATGGGTCTGAGCTCCTGCTGCAGACACTCTGGGTGTCATGAGGGAAGAGACACAGCTGCCTCACCCCAAGCAGGGCTTTTCGCTAGGGAGGAGCAGCACCATTTGGGCTAGAGAAGGGGCAGCTGTACACACACAGTGCACATGGAGCTGATGCCACAGCTCTTGGTCCCTATAGCCCTGTGGTTGACGGTGTTCCTGGGCTGGCATTCTGTCCCAGCATCCTCAGATAACAGGAATGGCACATAGCCATGCTTGGGGCACATGGTACTGGGCCAGTACCATGCCTTGCTGCTCTTTAATGAGAGCAGCTATCTAGAAACCTAGCAGGGACAGGCAAAGGCAGGCCTGCTAATGCAGCAGTTTCCAATCTTATAGGTAAGGTGATCCAGTATGTGAAGGTGGAAGTTGCAGCAGGCCCAGCAGGACCCCTCCCTCCCTCTCCAGGAAGGGGAGGGGTGTGCAGCCCAGCCTGCCAGGCCCAGGGAGCGCCCAGGATCTCACCGCTCCATGGTTCTCAGCTTGTTCCGCAGACGGCGGGCCTCCTCCTTTGAACTTCTGTTATCCTCTTGCTGCTGCTCTAGGAATTTCATCTGCTTCTGCAGAGAAACAAGCACAGACAGACCATTAGGAAGGCTCCAGGGATTGTCAGAGAAACATCCTGGCTTATGCGCACTGCGGGCAGCTGGGAGCATACACTGGCTCTTAATGCTATCACTACCTCAGCAGCCCAGGATTAGGGACAGTTGAACTCCCTCCCGCTGCACCCCCAGCTCTGCCCCCCACCAGCACAGCAGGGTCTCAGTGCTGATCGCAAGGCAAGGCTGGAGCTGACACCACATCGTAGCCCCTCCCTGCTGGGAGCACTGGAGGGGCTGCACAGTGCCCTGTACACAGTGACAATCTGTTTTACAAAGCAATGGAGTCCACAGCAAGCAAACCTGGCTATCACCTTCTCCTCCAGCACAGCAGATTGCTTTAAGCCTCCCTATTCTCCCTGCCATTAGTTGCTTAGAGCATAAATAGGAATGAGTGGGTCTCTTTTGGGAGACCTCAGCCAAACAAGACACAAACCCAGGCACTTCGCTCACCTGCTGCAAGCCTATTGCAAGCCCAGGCTCTCCAGCAGCAACACAGAACCCCAGCTGAGCTGGAAAAGCACACATCTGCAGTGTGGCAGAGGATGGGGAGAGCTGAATTAGCACCACTCCGATGCATCTGTGCTGTCTAGGTTTGTGTGTGCCTGGGCACCTCACACAGCAACTTCGAAAGGCTCCGGGCCTGGTTTCAGCACAGTGCTGACTCCAGGGAGAGGCCTGGCAAAGGACCATCGCTTCGTAAAACTCCTTCCCACACAGGAGTTAAAGGATTTTATCCACTTCCTGCCACAGAAACCAAACAGCTGTGAAACCACTGGGAATTTGTGGAGGGAGAGTGTTGCAGGCTCACGTTACTCTTGCTTAACCAGAGCCCAACTTTGGCTTTCCCTAACCAGAACCTTCTACACTTCAGATCCCCACAGCAGCGTCTTGTGCCTGGTTGCAGCAGAGTCCCCAGCCTCAGCCAGCCTGAAACAGCAGCAAACTCTCACACAGAGGTTCAGCAGCAGCTGACAGTGCCAGCAGAAGACAGGAACGGCGCAGCCTTAACCTGCGTCACAGCAAGTTAAGCCTGTATTTTCACTGCAGAAGTTTAGTGCTTTAATCTTTAATGATGCAGTATAAGACAGTGCTTGGCATTCAGCTGGGAAACCCCGTACACCACAGAAAAGATACCTCCAGGTCCCTAATCCTTCTGCCCTGCCCAGCTTTCATTAAAGGGACTTAAGCACACAGAGAGGGTTTTGCAACAGGCAAGATAAGCACAGAGCTTCCTCTGGAAGTGTCAAGGGAGGAAAGCCAAGCACAGAGACGTTGAGTGCAGCAGCAAGCACTGTCCCAGTTGTTTTTGCTGGAGTAGGGAGCATCAGAAGTATCTTGGCACTGATACATCCAGGATCCCACAAGCATCTCTGGCATGCCCAAGATCCCGGCTGCCTTTACACCCAAGCAGATTGGATATAACTCCATGATTGGGTAAAAAGAGTTGTGCTGGCTCACAGAAAGGTCTGTCTGGCATTAATTCATTACTGTGTCCTTCCAGCGTCAGGTAGGCCTGGACTGGTTCCTCCTAGAGAAGCCCTGCTGCAGGTGATGTACAGCAAGACAGCCTGATGACACATCTACAAGCTTTCCCTGGGCCACTTGGCCTTGCAGGTCAAGGAATATGATGCAGTTTAGGATACTGGGTCAGATCCATACTCCAAGGGGCAGGGAGCTTGGGAAGTGTAGTTGACCCGTACCCCATCTTTCAGCCTGCAACTCAGAACCCCCTCTACCTGCACTCCATCTGAGACAGGCACATCACCTTCAGAGACTGCCCAGCCCACCCAAGGCAAGGCTGCTACAAGACATCCCAACAAAGCTGCTCCTGCTCTTACCCTTTTCCTCTTGCTGTTTACGCACAGTACATGACTACACACTGAGTCACTGCACGCTGAAACACAACAGGAATATTTGATCCCTGGACTTCACAACATTACTAACCTAACTGAAGCAAAGCCCTGGCAACAGAGGAGAGACAGGAGAGTTAGCTGGATCAGATCCCACTCAGCAGAAGCCTGCAACTCCCCCTCCATATTTTTCAGTTTGATTTCTCCCCCAGTCAAACTAAGAAACTAATTTTCCTTGAATCCCGCCTGGCCTAAACCCATTTCAGAAGAACATTCTACCACAGGGAGCCAGCGTTTCGGCAATGGGGCGCTGGGGCCAGTTCCCACACTAGGCTCACGCTGCTACCTTTATGATCAGCACTGCCACTTCATTAGCAAGGCTCAGCCACACCCCCCAGGCTGGGCTGGCAACTCTCCCTCACCGCGGCCACCTCTGCCTTGAGCGCACACCCACCTGTACACAAACCTGGCCTGGCTGTTTCGCCTCTGAATCACCTCCAGGCACAGCACACGCAGGACCTCGAGTCCAGCAACACCACTTGCTTTCATAAATAAAAACAAAATGAAAATCCAGGGCACCAGATTCAAAATCCTACCAGCACAAGCTCTTTATTAGCAGGACCAGCAGGGACCTTCAGCAAAATTAACACTGACTGTGCAATGGTTAGTGCTGAAGTCCTGCTGGGAACAGGAAGAGTACCTTGAGAGAGGAGCACAGCATCTCTGTCTCTCCCAGCACCTTCTGGAGCGACTCTATCGTGGCATTGCGCACATCCAGAGTGTCCCTCAGCCCATCCACAACAGCCTGGCATTCTCGCTTTTCTTTCTCTGGAAAAGAAAAGAAGAAAGAAAAAGGTCATGGCCCAGTAACCCAGACTGCAGCTGCCCCACAGCAGCCAGAACACACAGAGTGCTTGCAGTCCCAGCTCCAGGCTGCCAGGATTTGGCCGTTCCTGGAGAGGGCCATTTCTCTAAGTGCTGTCTGCACCAGGTTCTGTACTGAGCAATTGCTTCTCTCAGTGCCAGCAGGCTTCAAGATTTCTTTACTAAAGATAAAAAATTCCCTTTAATAGCTTTCCAGTGCCAGCCCTGCTAGCGTTAAGATGATGCATCTTAACTCTTGCGTTTTCTCAAAGCCAGGCTTGCACAAGGAAATCATTCCTCTCGAGTTACACCACGTTGTTACAGAGCTGGAGAGCAGAGCTCCGAGCCTGTCCTCTCCACATGGAGCCTCATGTGCCAGGAAACCCTTCTGGGGGCCATTGGGCAGCTGTATGCAGTGGTACACCATACTCTGGCATCTGCCATCACCACAGCACCTACGTTGTAAAGGGCAAGAAGCAGAGACACTGGGGACTTTGCAGGACACATGACAGCTTAGTAGATTCCCCAAGTGCTCATTTTTTGCAGATCATAAAACCTGAGTCCTGCTGTTCCTCCCCCAGGCAAATTAGGAACAAGTGCTTCTGACCACCAGAGAGAAGGTGGTGGAAAAAAAACCAACAGATTTTGATTTGTTTTGCCAAGACAAGGGAAGAACAGCTCACGAAGCAACAACCACCATCAGGAGCTGACAGACCTAGGCAGGGAATAGCCAGAGTGGCTGGTAAAGCTCAAAGCAGTTGGGTAATGAGGGAAAGCAGCAGCCCCTCCACCTAACCCTGCTGAGAGCAGGGTAAATTCTTCAGCTCAGCATTTCAGTCTTTGCTAAAATCGCCTCTGGCTCCAGCCTGACAAGAGTGGAGAGCTAAAGACTGCCTTTCCAAAAAGCTTGTTCTCCTAGCAATCCAGTTTCAAATTGTGCCACCATATCCTGTGGAAGCACGACCTGCAGTGCAGCTTCAGTGCTTGATCAGAGAGTAGAAGAGCCACGTGGGACTGGGGAAGGAGAGGAATGTATCCCAGAAGAAGCAGGCGGGTGGCTTCTCCATTGATCTGCATAACCCTTTCTCACCAGCACAGCCTGGAGACGCTCCCCTGCATTTGCAGGGACTCCACACCCACCAGAAGAGTTAGGGCTTCCCCCTCCTCCGTTCCCAGCTGCCCAGAGGCAGATGGCAGGAGTCAGAGCTCTCCATGCTGCAGGAATGAGTTTTCAGCTCATTCAGAGAGCCTCCCACAGCGCTTGCTGGGTCTGCTCCGAACTCGGCCGGCACCTCTTGAGCCATTCGCAAGCTGATCCGAGCCTGGCAGTTCCACAGCTCCTCTGCAGAGCACAGAGCAGAGCAGAGCAGAGCACAGCTTCACAGGGAGAACTTATACACAGGAACCAGCAGAGAGCAGAGTACCCACAGCAAAGGAGGCAGGAGGTGGGAAGGAGCTTCGCATTTCCAGTATGAAAAGAGAATGGGATAGGGAATGTCAAATCCAACCTCTACTCACCAGGAGCTGAGAAGATTAGCAGGCCTTCGAGCAGTTTTTCTTGGATAACGTCCTAGCAAGAATCCCAGCCACCTTCCCCAGAAGATCTGGCTCTCTACCAAGTCACTAAACTCAACCAAGCTGGCAGGAGAACAGGCCTCAGAATAGAGCTGTGCAGACCGTCCAATTCTGCTCTCAGGCTAAGGACCGAATCCTCATTCTACTGGCTACTCATGTCTGTCTCGTGCACGCAGGGAACACAGAGGGAAGACAACTCTCGGGGCGTGGGTGAGCCCCCAGCATTCTTTAAACATTTTTTTTTCCCCTTCTGCTAGCATGTTTTAGGATTTCTGTCACTTAGACTGACATTTTCCTTTTGCTGCTCATGACTCATGTTCTGATGACAGGCTGCCTACAGACGATGCTTAAAACCCATCGACAAGTCTCCAGGGCTTTTGCTTTTCCTGCCTCCCTCAAACATCCTCTAAAATTAAAGATGGGAAAATGGAAGTGTGCGCACACTGAACTCCGTCTGCTCTTCGCGCGACACATGTGGCACTGCAACAGCCAAACAAATCCAAAGCCTTCCCACTGCTGCTTTTGGACACCACTTTCCCCCTCTCATCTGCTGGAGAGAGTGAGCCTTTGCCACATGCAGCTGTGAGTTACCCAGTGAGCACACCAAGGGTTCTGCTTTCAAGCCTGCTCCGGATAGAGCGGTGCTGCAATTCCGTAGCTTGTGATTAGGAAGAGGGGCAACAAAAATTGCATCTGTGTGTCTAAACTCACAGCAAGCTCCTGAGTTACAGCAGAGCTGGGCCAGGCTGTGGGCCTGGGCTCTGTCATACAGAGCTCTAGGTGGTCTCACCCCAGAAGAAGCTCTGAAGAAGCTGTACCAGCAAAACAGTTTGCAGGCAGCACCGTTTCAGAGAGGGGTGGGCTCTGCACAGGGGTTCCTCAGGCCTGGACAAGCTGCTTGATAGAGCCCAGGACCTGTCAACTGTGGGCTGCCAACCCCCTGCAGGCAGCTGGAACTCACCTTTCATGCAGAGCTGAGCCTTCACCTTGTCCAGTTCATTCTGAAAAACAACACAGAGAACCCAATTAGGAAACACCCTGTAGAGATGCTTTCACCAAGTCCTAAAAGGACCAGAGGGGTCTCAGTAGGACGTTTGCACCAGGCAGGTGCTAAGGAGGGAACACAGAAACAGCAAGCACGGAGTTACAAGCCAGGACTATCACAGGGAACGCAAAGAGCACCTCCAACTGGCATCCTTCGGTGGGGGGAAGACAGGATCGCAGTTTCATCTTAGCCTTGTCAACCTTGTGTTTCTCACACTGTCAGTCATCTTGTTTAAGCTGAATAATTTTGGAAGGCTCTCAGGGAAACACAGGAAATCAGGCAGGAACAATTTTTATAATGTTTTACCTAAACAAGGCAATAAGGCAGGGATGTTGCCAGACTAACTGAATTATTGAGAGTTCTTTAAACTGAAGTGAACTTTAATTGGATGCAGATGGGAGACAGGAGGGCACACTCAAACACCTGAGAAGGTAACCAGCCATGCAATCAAACACACTGACAGACACTGAAGTCACTGCAGCTCAGGATGCTGATATGAGCTAGCAGCTCAATCGAATGGCTGGAAACAGATCACTGAGAAACTCATCAATACCACATGAAACTGAGGGTGCACAACATCTCCTGGGTGCCACAAGGGTCTGAGGAACATCAAATATTTCTAACGCCTTCATCAAGGATCAGAAAGAGGCAGCAAATGCCCTGTAGTTTAAATTAGTGATAATGAGGTGATATGACTTAACGCTGGCAAATAGCCAAAGGAAATGTAGAGAGGTTACAAAGAGAGGCTATTTTTATATATACATATATATATATATATATATATGTATAAAAAGCCAGAGAGAGAGAGAGAGAAATATATGCAGGAAAGAGTCAATGGAAGATGACTTAAAAAGCTGTGTTAGAGAACTGCAGAGGAAAGCACATAACAAGTCAGGCAGGAACTGCAGCGGAATAAAACCACAATAAAATGCCAACACAGAACTGAAGCAGAGCACATAAATCTGTGCAACCTGGAATGCTACATGCAAATCTGAGCCGAGAATAGCACCGCCAGTGACCACGGATCTGACGGGACCAGAGCAAAGCTCTGCTACTGACAATAAAGGCAGGAGAGAGAATATGGGATGTAAAGCTTGGTAAGCAGAAGGGACTAAACGCAAAGCCTAGCAGAGCTGACTTGGATTTGCCCCCAGGGGCACAACTGCTGGAGGGCTGAGGTGGAATTAACTCTGCTGCAGGAACTATTCTGGAGTAGCTTCCTCAGAGTCCTATTCAGGAACGATTAGCGAGCTCAGAAGATGTGCCAATTATCATGATAGCAAAGAAATCCTGGGCTACTGCGGGCAGCTATGTACCATTACCTCATTCATCAACTTAATCTCAAATCCCTCATCCTCCACCACAGCTACTCCAGGGATTCAGGTTCCCTCTGGTGTTTCCATTGAAGTTTATGCCCGGGGGTGGAAAGCAAAGCAGCCCCCGCACGCCTTTGACCACAGACATTTCAGAGCAGCAGCAAGAGTGGGGAACAGCACCAAAGACAATTACTACCCAACAGATAATTTGGATAGTTCTGCAACAACAGGAGGAGGTTTCAGATCATGAGGGAGCTCTTATGACCACTTCACTGGGTATGTAAGACTGGTCCTCAAAAGAGGATCCCAAGCTTGTCTCCCCACGATGACAAGCAGACCACAGCTACACACTCTGCTTTCTAGCACACCCTTTTCATGGCAGGAGGCCAAATGCTCATTCCAGGACATTTGTAGGCTGCACAGATACAGCTCCAGTTGATTACAGAGACAAATACCACTCTACACCCAGGCTCTCAGAGGGCCACCCAGTAGTTAGTCACAAACCTTGGATTTGTGGGGCTTTTTCAGGTGAAACCCCTTCTGGCCAAGGATGTCACCAATTCTTTTCTCAGCCTCAAGAGCCCGTGTGTTGGCTTTGCTGAACTGCTGCCTGGCCAGAATCAGATACCCCGTCGCAGACAGAGCTCCAGTCTAGATGGATATTAAATTCCCCACCCACAGTGAACAAAGCATCCATAGTTATTAAGGTGCTCCATGTCTTGCAGAAACAAGGCAGCACACCACATGGAACTGTTGACAAACCAGTATCAGCCCAGCAGCAACCCAAATGCACATGGCAACGAATGCCAGCACAAGTTAACAATGCTAATTTACACAGAAAATATTTGGTTATTTCCCGTTGGTGACCTCAGTGCCCTCATTAAGCAGGCAGAACACCCGGGGCTAGATGTTGCTCTGACGGCCACACAACAAGACTTACAGGAGCAGGAGGAGTTACCATCAAGCTTGTTGTGCAAGAGCAGCTCCAGAGACCTGCCCTTGAGCAAGGAAAGGGAACAGCTCTGCACAGCCTGCCTGGAGGGGGAAGGCTGGGAGAACCCATCTTGGATCGTGGGGTGGGGGTGAGAGAGAACAGAAAGCTTTTCTAGGGCAATTCTCTCCAGTCAACCCATTTCCGAGTCACTCATCTAATTACACTTGTGAGAACAGATCTGAATATGTACCAAAGGCAAAGTTTATGTGCTCCAAGGGCACAAAGCCCCCAGTGCCCAGAGATGCTCCTCCATTTCCTCAGCACACAGGCTTTGGCCTTCAGTTTTGTAATTAGTGGTCTTGGAGAACGACAGTGCTCCTGACATTATAGTCTGGCTGGCTTTATTTTAAAGACATATGATATACATATAGAATTGTCATGGCAACTGCTAATTATGGTAATTGCTGCACATGATGATTCTAAACACAAGAGGGTACAACCATCCTGTTATACCAAGGTCAACCGACCACTTTTTTTTGTTGGAACAGATAACTCCAAGACAGAGGGAACCCTGTTTCATCCACACAAAGGAGGAGAACACGGCACAGCTGCTCTTTGTTCATCCCCACTCACTCCCAGCCCTCCACACCCAAGGGTGGCACTTGGAGACCACCACCCACCACCCCAGCTCCACTCAGGATGCCCCCAGGGACCCAGCCTCAGCACTGTCCACTGCTGCTGGTGTGGCTTCAGGCAGTCCCTTTCCTAATATCTCTTGGGGAATTGTGACTTAGTCCCCACCCTGCCCCACTTCCTTCAGCCTGTGCAAGCTGCACACAAGGCAGGAGGGGACACTTCCTCCAACAGCCCCCTTTTTCCAGAGGGATTAGCAGACCTCACGTGCAACCAGCCACAGACACCAGCAGCAATTCACTGCAACTGGGATTTCCCTTCTCCTGCCTTCTGGAAGAGCTCTGTAGCCTCGTTCCCAGGGGAGAAGCAGCAGTTTGATGTGATGCTGCTTCAGGAGATTTCCAGGTAAGGTGAGAACCAGAAGGAAGAGCAGCAAAGTAGAAGAGGCTTCTCGAGTCACCACATGGGATTTGGTCAGGCAGAACTTTAAATCACCTCATAAAGACTGATGTGCTCCAGGTAAGAAACATGAGCACAACAAGCTCCAGCCTGGGAAGTACCTCCTGGAGAGCACAGGCAGTCCAGGCCATGCTTCCAAAAGGCTGAAGCATCACACAAGGGAAGAGCCCCCAGTCAAATTACCTGCAAGGTCTCTGCATCCGGTGCTCCCTGCTCCTCCAGGGCAACATCAAAAAACAGCTTACTGATGATGTGTCTTTTGCTGACCTAAACACAGGAGACAGAAGAGGTTGATGGGCACAAATATGGAAACCACAGATACGGAAGACAGATGGAGGAGGAGAAGGTACCATCTTGTGACAAGGCCATGAAAGGCAAATGAGATCACATGCTTGATGCCATTAGTGCTGATGCTCTGCTTTGGCTCATCAGCACAGCAGCAGACCCCCCACTCAGTTTTTTGGGAGTGCAGCTCCAGCCAAGCTCCCGAGCCTCAGCAGAAAGATTCAGACATTTCTGACTCGAGCGCAGTCTGTTCTCTGGCAGCTCAGGCCCAAGCAGCTGACGCTGAGCTAACATGATGCCAAATCCTAAGACAGAAGTACGTGCTGCTTTCTGCAGGCAGAAGGTGCTGTAATTGAATTTGATAGCTCTCCACACCTCCCCCATGCAGTTACAGCTTTGTGTTTTAAGTATTATATACAGTCATGACACCAGCTAATTGCATGGTTACTGCCACATAAGATGTTATTTCGCGATAACTCCATGGTAACCCAGAGATGTAAGAGGCAGAGAAGAACAGAGGGAATCAACAAGTCAGGGAAGGAACAAGGGCCAAGACCTTGAGAGGAAGAAAGAAGCACGAACACAGAGTAAGCCCAAGCTGCAGCTGGATAAAAATTTACATCTGAGAGCAAGGAAACATCTCCTGCAGCCGCTCCACGCCAAGACCTACTGGCAGCACGAAGGCTGGTGACACAAGGGACTTCAAAGAAGTCCAGGTCCCAATTAAGCCACTGGAAACCCAAGACTCAGCTTCCCATCTCAGAAGCAGAGCACATCCTTTCTTCCCTCCCTCCCCAGCCTTTGCTCTTCTCAAGGGAGGACCAAGTGCTGCAAAGCCAGGATGTGTTATAAGGCCCACATGCAGCAGAATGGGCTCCTCACCTGAGAGCAAGGAACTGGGCACTTCAGAAACACAAGTCAGGTGTCCCCATTATCCCCTTGCAGCCCTTTCTATCATCCTGCCAGTACTTACCCAGCCTAAATAAAAGCTGTGAAAACCCAGAGTCCCTCCCAGGTGGATCTGCAGTGCAGTGGCAGGGCACCCTCAGCCCACTACAACCAGAAGGGCTGTTGAGGGAAGTTCATTCTCTCAGCCTTTGAGGAGTCCCAGGTGACAGAAAATCCCTCTGTCTCCTGCCTCAGGCATCACCCCAGGCCACAGCCCCTCGGTCCATTGCAGAGCACTGTGCCACAGACACAGAGAGGTGTGCACAGGTGATGGCTTTACCTGGATCCTGCACTGCGGGCACGTCCGGCTTGGTGCGGTGTCAAACCACTGGATGAGGCTGACAAAGGAAAAGAAAACAGGCAGTAAATCCTTAAAATCCGGGAGTGCTGCTCCCAGGGGCCAACCCCAGCTCCCCAGGAGGCAGCAGGATGTGGCTTCTCGTTACACACCAAAGCAGAACCACCAGCCTTCAGCCCAGCGGCGCGGTCGACGGGAACGCTGCGCTCCACACGGGCGCCTCCGAGACAATCCCCGGCTGAATTTAGCATGTGAGCTTATCTTTACCGGGGCAGAGCTTTCACAGAGCTCAGATCTCTCTGGGAGACGGGCTTTGAACAACCGCAGCTTCGCAGGAGCGAGCGGATGCGCGCAGGGCACGGCACAAGAGCCGCTCTATATCGGGATGTGACAGCCGAGATCCAGCTCGGGCAGCTCCAGGGGGTGCCGCTGAACACGGATCTGTGGAGTGGGCAGCTCCAGGGGGTGCCACTGAACATGGATCTGCGGAGCAAGCGGGACTAGGACGCTCTCTGCTCCAAGATGATGGATGCAAACCTGCTGCGCTCCCCAGCAGAGCCACTAATGCATTTTGCAACCGAGCCATCACATCACGCTGGAAAGGTTTATTTTGGAAGCAGGGTAACGGCCTGGAGCTGGCAGGTTAGCTCTGGAAGCTCTCCCTCCTCCGCTGGCTGCTGGAGGAGAGCGAGCCCGAGAAGCACAGCCGGGTAAGGGTGACAATCACACCCGTGGTGCCGCTCCGAGTTTGTCAGCCAGGAAAGCAAGTGCCCACCCTCTCCCCACACACAAAGTTTATTTCCTCAGAAGAACCGTTTCCGTCCAACACAGACACTTCCAGCCCGGTTCCAGCAGCAGCATGGAACTGCCAAGGAGGCTTCACCACAGTCCAACACAGCTGGCACCGGCCCTCGGGCAGAAGGGAGCCCGCCGGCAGCGGAGTGACACAATCACAGAAAAGGCCTCCGAGATTTTCGAGCCTAACGCGACACAGCACCACCCTGTCAGCCAGACCAGGGCACCGAGTGCCACGTCCAGTCTTTCCCGAAACACCACCCGGGACAGTGTCCCCACCACCTCCCTGGGCCGTCCGCTCCCGTGTCTAACAAGCACTGCGGCCGCTCCCAGCGCCCCTCGGGCGGGGGGTCACGCCTGACACCCCACGGGGGCAGCTGGCCCGCCCCGCGCCCCCACGCGTCCCATCCCGTCCCGTCCCTCACCAGACCCGGTGGAAGGTGTGCCCGCACGGCACGGCCGCCACGTCCCGCTCGTTGTCGAAGAAGTCGGAGCAGATAGTGCAGTGGGCGCGGATGGGCATGGCGGGAACCGGAGGGGGGGGCCACTGGGCCGGGGCGTCGGGGAGGGTCCGGAGAGGGTGTGTGTGGAGGGGGTGGGGGGCTCGCAGTGGGTCCCGGGGAGGGGCAGGGTCGGTCCCGGGGTGGCGGTGCCGGTGCCGGACCCGCCGCGCGACCCCGTGCGGTTTAAACGCAGCCGCGCTCCGCCGCTTCCGGACCGGACCGGAAATGACCTCACGGGCCTCGCGCAGAGCGGGGACAGAGGGGGCGTGCCCGGAGGGCGTGGCGGCGCGGAGGGGCGTGGCCTGTGACGGGGCGTGGCCTCGTCCCGCTGCGGGCGCCCCCGGGTCCCTGTGCCCGCCGGTCCCGCGCACCCCGGACACCCCGGAGCCGATCCCGGGGCAGCGGCGCCGCGAAGCCGCTTCCCGGGGACCCACTCCCGCAGGGCCCCGCTGCCCGCAGCGCCCGGGCAGTGCTGCCGCTCCCAGCTCGCCGCGTCCCGCTCAGCCCCGTGCCGCCGGCTCGCCCGGCAGACCCCCGGCCCCACAGAGAGACAGGGCAGGCGGCGGTGGTGCTGTCTCAGTTTGTCCTCAGCGGGGTCTTTATTTGCCAGAGATACAGCGGGGGGGGCGCGGGGCGGCGGCGGCAGCCGCGGGCAGAGCCAGCCCTGCAGGCATGCAGCTGCGGGGGGGAAGCGGGGACCGGGGAGGAGACGCGGAGGGGGGCACCGGGGGTCCGCCAGGCACGGCGCACGGGGGACCGTGCGGGGGGTCCCCGTGTCCCCCCCTAGGGGTCCCAGGACGGAGAGGGGGTCTCCGGGACGGCCCCCTCCCCGTCCCGCGCGGCTCCGCACATGCACGCGTGTCCAGAGGGGCCCCGCGACGCCCCCCAGCGCTGCGGGGCGTGCGGCCGGAGGGATCTGCCTCGCTTCTCTGGACATCCCCGGGGAAGGGGACGGCGGCGGGGGACAGACTGAGAGAGCGGGGGGGACACAGGGGGACGGGCGCCATGCAGGGCTCTGCCCCGCGGCCGAATCTCCGGCGGGGCACGTAGAAAATGGGGCGCAGGCGGGGGCGGGGGGGCCATGCCGGGGCTATGTACAGGGGGCGCGGGGGCCGCTCAGCCGCTCTGCTCGCTGGGGGGCTCGGCGGCCGCCCCGGCCCCGTTACTCGTGGCGGGGGTCGGCGTGCCGGAGGCCAGGGGTTGCGCGGCGGCGGGCGGCGTGTCGGGGACTGCGGGGGCCGCGGCCTCCGTGGCGGCGGCGGGGGCTGCGGGCTCCGTGGTGGGGGCCGGGACCGGGGCCGTGGCAGTGGCGGGGGCCGGGGTCGTGGGCTCCGTGGCAGCGGCGGGGGCCGGGGTCGTGGGCTCCGTGGCAGCGGCGGCAGGGTCCGTGGCGGCGGCGGCGGGGGCCGGGGTGGCCGCAGGGGCTGCTGCCGAGGCCGCTGCCGGGGCCGCTGCCGCTGCTGGGGCCGCGGCCGTCGCCGTCTCCGTCTGCTCGGGCGCCCGCAGGCGTTTCATGAGCGTAGTCACTCGCACGGCTTTCTGCAGGGGAGAGGCGGGGGGCGTGGGGCTGGCGGAGGGGCAGGGGCTGGCAGCCCCACCGGGCTCTCAGCCCCGCGATGGGGGACCGGGGGAAACCGAGGAACGGCGCACCCACACACCTTCCACTTGGCCCGGGCAAAGTTCTTCTCAATCTGAGCACAGACTCCATCCTTGATGTTCTTGTCGGAGGCGGCATTCCCAGAGATCCTGGGGAGGTGGGGAGAGGTGAGCAGCCCCCACTAGCCCCCCACCCCAATCCCCCACCCGACCCCACCACCCCTCACCACTCGTGGGAGATGGCCTCCTCTGCTGTGATCCGCTGGTCCTGCTCCACCTCCATCAGGCGTGTCACCAATTCCTTGGCTGGGGGCACAGAGGGGGACATCAGTGCTGGGGGGGACAACAGGACACGAGACCCCGCGTACCCCCGAGCGTGTGGCTCACCTGCCTGCGAGATGTCATCCCAGTACGGCGGGTCAAACTCGTAGTCTCCAGCCAGGATTTTGCGGAAGAGGTTCTTGTCATGGTTCTCGTAGTCATCCTCGTCTGCCTCCTCGTAGAAAGGGGGGTTCCCAGAGAGGCTGGGGGATGTGGTGGGGGGCTCAGCCCAGCCCCTGGCCCCCAAACCCCTCTGACCACCCCAGCCCTCACCCCACACTCACAGGATGTACATGATGACGCCGATGGCCCAGCAGTCCACTGGCCGCCCGTACCGCTGCCGCCCCACCACCTCCGGAGCTGCAGGGGACAGAAGAGCAGCCCTGCCCCGGGGTCCCAAATGCCCCAGCTGTTTGATTCTGGGATCATGGGGAGTGGGAGGGACCCACTGGGAGAACCCAGGATCAGCCCTCAGGATGTGGTGGGAAATAGAAGGGATGTGCCAGGGGCACCTATGACCATCAGGAGGGACCCTCTAGGAGCTCCCAGGGCCAGTCCCCACTGTGGTGAGTAACAGTAGGGGCCTGCTGGGGCCTCAGCAGCACTGCCCACCCCTGCGTGCCCACCTGGCTGGCTCTCACCCACCCAGATACTCGGGGGTGCCACAGGGTTCCTTGATGAGGCCGTTCTCCAGCTTGGCCAGGTGGAAGTCGCTGATGACGATCTTGGAGTTCTTCAGGCGGTTATAGTACACCAGGTTCTCCAGCTGCCAGTGCAGGGGCTGTGAGTGCCAGGGTGGGGGGCACGCCAGCACCCATGGGTGCTCCCACCCCTCCACCACCCACCTTGAGGTTCCTGTGGACAATCTTGAGCGAGTGCAGGTAGGCAACAGCCTCCAGCACCTGCCGGATGACATTGCTGGTGTCCTTCTCGGAGTAGTAGCCCTGATCCAGGATCCAGTCAAAGACCTCCCGGCCAGTGGCCCTGCAGACAGCAGCTCTGCCAAGACCCCACCCTGGTGGGGCCACCCTGCACATCCCCCTGCATGTCCCAAACTTACAGCTCCAGGAAGATGAAATATTCCTTGCGGGTGATGTAGACGTCCACTAGTTGTAGGATGTTGGGGTGCTTTACCCTGCGGAGACACAGGGGCATGGGTGGGGGTCCCTCCCCACTTTGCCCAGCTGCACAGGATCTCCCCCCAGCCCTGGCACTCACATTTTGAGGATGATGATCTCGTTTTTGGCCGCCTTCCGCACTTTCCGCCCGTCCCGCTTCAGAAACTTCTTGCAGGTGTAGAGCTTCCCCGTCGTCTTCTCCTTAGCCCGGAAGATTTCACAGAACTCTTCCCTGCAAGGGTATCCCCAACCATCACCCCCTTCCTGGGGACCACTGAGCTTGGGGTGCTCAGGTGGTCCCTGGCCCCACTAGCATTTCCCCCACTCCCAGCGGTCAGAGGAGATGCCACAGGGGTGAAAGGAAGCTGTGGCTAAAAACCTCTTAGGAGGAGAGGGGAAGAGAAAAACAGCAGTGAGAAGGAACTGATATGGAATAAGCAAAATGATAAGGAAGGGGTAACATTTGCTGGTAAAAAAGCCCCCTCCTCACAGCAGCTGGGTAAGACCCACTGCGTAGCCACCTGTGCCGAGGTGGAACAGCAGCACACCCTGACATTAATGTCAGTACTGTGGTCAGGGAGAAAGAAGGGGAGACTCGCTGGCTGCTGCAGTATTTCTGTTCTATTATTAATGGTGCCTGAGCCCATCGGCCAGGCCAGAGCCGTGGGGGAGCCCCCGGGGGGCACTCGGCACTTCTCCAGCAAAACCTTTGACTTCCAGTCCCTCCTGCTGTGCTGAAATCCTTGTGGCCACTGCTCTGGATGGAGGGGAACTGGGACCCATGCGCTTTGGGGCAGGCAGCCCAGGGGATGGAGCCAAGATTGGAGAGCACCAAGGTCCCCACTGCCACCCAGTGTCACCCCACTAGGCATGACCAATGGCCAAGTAGTTGCTTTGGAAAAAATTCTGGTGCATATTTTGGGGTCAGACTGCTCTCAGTGGGTCTGAGAACTTCGTTTTTTGGAGTGCATTCTAACGGGTCCCCCAACATGGCAATAAAAGTTGGGGGAAGCAGCAGTGCTCTGCTCCCCCCCCCCCCCAAATGATATCTGCCTTTCCTTTGCTGGAACAGAGCCCTCCTGCTTCCCAAACTGCTTGGGGGAGCCAGGATCATGCAGAATTGCTGCAATCCCTGCAAGTCTTGTGGCGAGGAGGGATAGATACAGGGAGATACCCAGCTGCAGCCAGCAGCGGTGGGAAAGCTTGCTGCCTTCCTCAGAGCCAGCTGTGGAAACCCCCATGCACCCACGAGCAAGAGGGACTAATTAGGAGATAGCCACCCCAAAATGCACCCTGCCATCCTAGCCCAGCTGGGTTCCAGCACCCCAAGAGCCCCATCGGCAGTGTCGTGCCACTCCTCATCCCGGGGTACGCAGGCGTTGGGGTCCCCAGGGCATCCACGGGCCATGGAGGGACCAACTCACGTTTTGATGACCTGGCCCAGGTCATATCTGTCAGTCACCTCGGACGGCTGGTTATAATCTTTCTTGTCTCCCAGCGTCACGCAGCCAAACGGCATCGCAGGGCCCGGTGCTGGCAGGGCAGGGAGAGGCGGTGAGTGCCCCGGCACCGCGGGCCCCCCTGGAGCCACAGCAAACCCTCCCAAGCTGCGCTAATTAACGTAAAACCTGACGGAGCTCAGCGCCTGCTCCTGCTCCCCAGCTGTCACAAACCACCATGTGCCCAGCCCCACCGATGTGCACCCATCCCCGCGCATCCAGCCTCTCTGCCTGGGCTCAGGCCGCCAGCACAGCCACAAGCCAGCCCCTCTGGCCCCCCTTTTGCAGATCGTTAATTCTTAATTAGCAGCCAGGGCTAGCGCAGGGCCCGGAGCACCCACTGGGGAGGGAAGTGGAGGTGAATCGACCCTTTCCTGTTTCTCAGCCCAGTTTTGTCCCATGGTGACATTTCAGCAGCCAGAGTCTCCCCAGGCAGAGCATTGTCACACACTGTCACATGTGCAGTGGGTTACACCAGCCTCAGCTCCCCATCCCTTTTCCCAGCCCCGACTGCGGCACTGGGCAGGTGGGCACCGCGGCTCCGAGGTGCCAGCCCTCCTGCCACCAGCAGCGGGCAGGACGCTGACTGGCCTTGGAACACGCCAGCTCCTCTGACCATTTACTAGGGATGTTTTGCCCCTTGCTTTCCTGCTGGGAACCCTTCAAAACCAGATCCTCCTTGGAAGCTTCCCAGAAAAAAATTCTGGTCGCATAAAGTGATTTTTTTCCCCCTCCCACCCTGTTACCAGGAGGAAGTTTCAGCTGGCATTATTTTCTGATGGCTCAGAAGGTGACAGAGCTGCCTGCAGCCCCCCAGCCCTCTTGGATGGGCCTGCGTGGGACCCTGTGATGGGATGCTGGCACGATGCTGGAGGCACCCACTGCCCAGCGCTAAAGCTCCCCAAACACCGTGCTGTGCTGTGCCCGCCTGGCTGTGCCGTGCTGGCAGCGCCCGGGGCCCGGCGGTGAGAGCTGCGGGCAGGATGGCAGTGCGGGATGCGGGAGCCGGCATCGCGGGTACCCAAGCGCCGAGCCTGTTGCTATGGCAATGGGAGCTGAAGATGCAGAAAGCGGCACATCCTTTGGAGGGGGCAGGGACGGGCAGCACCCAGCAGTACCCGACCCACCTGTGGGTGCGCAGCCCCGTCCCTGCTGCGCAGGCCCTGGGAAGAAGGTGGTCCTGCTCGCATCACCCGGGGCATGCACCTAAAGCTCTCCCTGGGGTGATTGACCCAAACCTGGGTGGGACGTGAGTGACCTGAGCCAGGGAATGGGGGGATGCTTCTTCCTGCCTCCATCCCTAGGAGCTGACCTGCCTCTGTGCCTGCTCAAGCAATGCCCACAGGATGGGTACTCCCAGCTGCAGGGCACCCAGGCACCCTCCTGCAAGGAAAGCCTGCACCAGGCAAGAGCACCCATACCCGTCTTGCTCAGCATGCACCAAGTCCCAAAAGAGAATCAGAGCACCCATGGGACACCCCTGCCCATGCCACAAACTGAGTGAGGTTTTCCAGCCCACGCTTGACTCATCCCACCAGTCTCCCCGGCAAACATGCCCTGCCTGGCACCTCCGTGTCCCCATGCCACACCGTGCTGGCTCTGCCGTGCTGCTGTGCCCGGTCAAGGGGGACGAGGGCTGTCCTGGCAGCTGCTGGTGTGGTGGTGGGCTCAGTGCCACAGACCATCAGGGGCAGGGCTGGCCTGTGGGCGGGCAGGCAGGCTGCCAGCACTGGTGGCACAATGCCAGGATTAGTCGGGAAGGGGACCCGGGCAGGATGATATATTGGGATTTTATTGCTGTCTCTGCAAGCGCTCAGCTAATCTGCGCTCATAAAATTAGTTCCCGTTGGTTTAATGGGGTCTCCTCCTGCCAGGGCTGAGCACCGGTACCCTCCCCTGTGCCAGGGGGCTTGAGGTGGGGCTCAGCACACCTGGGGTACCCTGAAAGGGAGGGTGGCATACAGCCCCACATCGGGGCCAGCACCTGCACCCCACAGGTGAGAGAGGACCGTCACCGCGGCAGGAGCACCCAGGGGCAAGGGGTGGGCGAAAGGGCGAGTGCTTCCTCCCCGGGGTGCCGAGGGGAAGGCTCAGTGCTGCGCTGACACCCGCACGCAGCCAGCACCCCCCTCCAAGTGTCTAATTTGGGAGCAGAAGCAACAGCGGGTGTAAGACAATAGCGGGGAAGTGGGTGGCCGGGTGGGGATGGCACGGAGGGATGACGCAGCCGTGCAGCCCTCGCCAGCGGGGCCCCCCAGTCCCCCGACCCCCAGCTCTGCCCTACGGCGCGAGGTGCCACCGGCCGGTGCCCCACCTCCAGCCCCGCTTCCACCTGCAGCTGCCTTGGACGTGTCCGTGGAGGGGTCCCCGCTGCCATCCCGCCCCCACGTCCCGGGGGAAGAATGTACTGGGGACAGGCAGAAAATGCAGCTGGGCTGAGACGGATCGAAATATTGCTAGTGCAGGCAGCGGGCAGGCAGCGGGAGGCGGAGGGGAAGCGGAGGGGCTGGCCGGCTCCGCGCTGCCCGCGGAGCCCCCGGGCTGAGGCTGAGGCAGGTCTTGGGGAGCCCCATGGCCCCCGGCCCGGGGCGTGCGGGGGGACAGCCCGGGCCGCGCTCCGCAGGGAGGTCTGCGCTTGGCCGGCTTGGAGCGCTGCGGCAGCGGGAAGGGAGCGGACTGCGGGAGAGAGGCGCGGGGTCCAGGAGGGGATGCTCGGCGGCGGGGGTACGGGGAGAGTGTCCCCGGCAGCACCCCCCGCCACGGGGCCGGCTCAGGTCTCCGCTTCGAGCTCCGCGCGGAGACGGGGGCGGCACCGGGGCAGAAGCGGTCCGGGGGCACGAGGGGGGCGGCGCGGGGGGAGCGGGGCTCCGGCAGCTCGCCGTGCCCGCGGCGCCCGTCGGGGCTCGGGGTCTGCGGGACGCGGGGTGCCGGCGGGAGCAGCGCGGCGGCGGGCAGCCGTCGGGGCGCACACGCACCGGGCAGGGACCCGCACGGCCCCGCCGGGATGTCCCGCGCCACCGGGGGCGGGGGGAGAGTCGGGGGCAGCCCCGGGACAGCCAGTGCCACATCCCAGCAACGCCCCCACCGCCGGGCCCGGCCCCCCTCGCCCCCGGTCCGGCGCGGCGCGACGCTCACCTGCACGCCTCTCCGACCGCAACGGGGGGCTGCGGCCCGGGGCCGCCGCTCGGGGGGAGCGCGCCCCTCCCTCCCGCCCTCCCGCGCCGGGCCGGGGCCGAGCCGGGCCGAGCCGAGCCGAGCCGCTCCCAGGCGCTCCCAGCGCTCCCAGCCGGTCCCAGCCGAGCCGTCGGTTCGTCGCGGCGCGGCCCCGCGCGCCCGGCGCGGCAACTTGGAGGGGGCGGGGCCGCGGGCACACGCCACGCCCCTCGACACGCCCCCTCACATGACGTCACCGTCGAACTTCGCGCCCCGCCCGTGGGCCCCGCGGGGACGCGTCACGAGTGGCACCCGGAGCTGCCCACGGGGGTGGGACACCGAGCTGGGACATCGCCACGCCATGGGGACCGGGGACCCCACGGGACTGGAGACCCCATGGTACTCTACATTGTTCCCATCTGGGAACAGTGTTCCCACCTGGGCTGAGCCCAGGTCCCCATGGGCTGTGCCATGGCCACTGGCTTGGGATGGGATGGGATAGAGTGGGGTGGGACAGGATGGATGCGATGAGATGGAGTGATATGCAGGGGATGGGATGGGACAATATGAATGGGATGGGATTGAACACCGATGGGATGGGATGCGATGGGATGGGATGGGATGAGACGGGACGGGATGGGATGAGACGGGACGGGATGGGGCAGGAGCAAGATTTTAGCAAAGCTGAATTTGGGCTCAGCATCACAAATATCTGTCCCCTGAGGGCACTGTGAGGACACTGCCATGAGGACGCTCCTGCCTCTTTGCCATGATCCAAGGTGAACCAGGAAACTCCTCCTTCCCCAGCTGCAGGGCCAAAGGCCCTGCTCACTCCCCCATGACAGGGATAGTCTGTGCCCCACAGCTTGGCACAAGGAGCAAGAAAGCAGCAAGAAATCATCCACCCTGATTCTCTTCCTCTGCCCACAGCCCAGGCACAGCACCCAGCCAGGGGTGGGCAGAACAGCCCGTGGGGCACAGCAGGGTCCCACAGCCCCTTGCCCAGCCCCCTCGCCCCCCGCTCCTCACGCAGTGCAGCCGCGTGTGCGGAGCCTCCCCGACGGCTGCGTGCCACACGCTGGCATTTGCGGCCCATATGGTGCTGCTTCCGAACCGCACCCCCACTCCCCTTCCCTCCCGCCCCTGCACCCACCAAACCCCAGCTCCCCAAACCACCTGGCTTGCACCAAGTTGCCACAGGGATGTGACCGCCCGCTCCCTGGACCCACAGCCCATGGATGGGGAACATCGGGGTCCCCTCCCCTAAGCCAGCATCTCCCCTCTGCACGTAGAAGACCAGCCAGCACCCCCAGGTAGAGCCAGCCCGGGGCACCCCTGGCACCTGTCCCCTGCGTGGCACCGAGCCCCAGGCCCACCGCCACCCGCGCCGGGTAATTAACGGCGCGTGAGAGCAGGGGGAATTAGCGGGGCACTGTAGTTTGAGCTTCTAATCAAGAGTTTAATCATAGCGGCTGTCAGCAGCGCGCCACGGTTATTAATCTCTGCACCTCGTGGGGACCTGGAGCGTAAGTCACAATTACCCGGCAGGCGCCCGTGCGGAGTGGGGCTGCGCGGCCGTGGCTCACAGCACGAGGGATGGGATGGGGTGGGATGGGATGGGATGGGATGGGATGGGATGGGGCGGGATGGCACTCCTCCATTTGTCCCTTGGTTCCACTTGTGCCTGGTACCTCCTGGCACGAGCCTCCTGGCCATGTCAGAGCTGGCCTGGGGTCCCATCACAGTCCCTTGGTCCCGACTCTGATTCAGATCTTGGTCCGCCCCATGCTCCCATTTTGGGGTGATGGGCTTTGCTGAGCCCAGTGACATTTGTCCCTGTGGTGCTGTGCCCCACTGCCCCGTGCATCCACCATCCCATGCACCCCCTGCCTCATACACCTGCACACCCCCTTCCCGCTGCCTCCCAGAGCTGGGTCCTGCGTGTCATGGCAGTCTGGGGTGTTTTTTCCCACAGGACCTCTGGAGTGAGTGAGCCTGGGGTGCCCGAATGGGGCTACCAGGGCTGGGGGCATCTGGCTGTACATCTCTGCCTTGGATGGGGCACATGGGGAGGGGTGGACACCTGGATGTACCCTTGGGTGAGGAGACACAGGGTGGGGGACATCAGGCCATACACCCCCACCCCAGCAAGGTGGAGGGGGTGCAGGGCCCTCCTGTAGGGTGCTGGGGGGTGCAGTGGAGTGCAGTAGGGGGTGTTCAGTGTGCCTGTTCTGGGGTGCAGTGAGTACAGCAAGGGGGTGTTTGGTGTATATGTGCAGGGGTGCAGTGAGGTGCAGCAGAGGGTGTTCAGTATCTGGGCAGGGGTGCAGTGGGGGGTGTTCGGTGTGTCTGTGCAGGGGTGCAGCAGGGGTTGTTCACTGTGTCTGTGCAGGGGTGCAGCAGGGGTTGTTCACTGTGTCTGTGCAGGGGTGCAGTGGGGTGTGACAGGGGGTGTTCAGCATGTCCATGCAGAGGGGCAGTGTGGGGTGTTCGGCATGTTGGTGTTGGGGTGCAGGGGTGTGGTGAGGGGTGTTTGCTGTGTTGGTGTTGGGGTGCAGTGGGATGCAGTGGGGGCTATGCAGTGTATCCATGCAGGGGTGCAGTGGAGCATGGCAGGGGGTGTTCAGGGTGTCTGTGTTGGGGTGCAGTGGGGAGCGGTGTGGGGTGTTGAGCGTGTCGGTAGCGGGGTGCAGTGGGGTGTGGCGGGGGGTGTTCAGCGTGTCCGTGTCGGGGTGCAGTGGGGTGCAGCGGGGGGTGTTCAGCGTGTCCGTGACTCAAGCACCACGCGGCACCGCATCCCTGCGTGCTCGCCATCGCCATGGCAACCGCCAGGCAATTGGCGATAATTGCGCACGTCGGCCCGGCAACAGGGCCAAATAAACCCCATGCCTCCTTTTGGGGGGCCGGTGGGGGGCGAGGGGGGGAGAAAAAAGAAGGGGTGCAGCTGCCAATCATCACCCCTGGCCCTCAGTTGGGATCAGCAGCAGGGGGGTGCATGGTGGCAGGGCCACGCTCCCCGTAGGTGTCCCGTGGCACCCATGTGCCCTGGAAGGCGTCGAGGGATGCAGCCAGTGAGCCGCCCAGCCCAGCCCCAGGTGTGGGGCAGCCTCAGCCATGACCCCCAGCTCAGCCAGCAGGCACGGTGCCCCCCACCGTGGCACAGCTCCTGCAGCCCATCCCAGTTGGTGACCACGCCATGAGTGAGGACAGGGCTGCCTCCTGCCTGGCTGGGCACCCCAGAGTGTGGCTGCTTGTCCCCAGCCACCTGCTCCTGGTGTGGCCCTTCCCTGTGTCGATGACAACACACCAAGCCTTGTACCTCTCCACCGGTTTGGCTCCCATCACATCCAGGGCTGGCTCCTGGTCCCTGGAGCCCTGATGTGGGAAGGGGGCCTAGGTTTCCATAATGTCCTCCTGCATCACAGTGATGACATGGCATTGGGGTTTGGTTCCCCTTCCCACTGGAAGAGATTTGAGGATCCCCTGGCTCTCTGTGTGGTACCTGCAGCCATAAGGACCAGGGTGCAGGCAGGCTGCTCAGGGCAACAGCTCGGGGAGAGAAATGTCTCCAGGGGAGAGAACTGGCTCCCAGGGCCAGGGCCAGGATCAGGCCCGGGACACTGGTGTGGCTGGCACAGGTCTTGACTAGGCTCTGAGATGGGATGAGCCTCCCCAGCTAAGGATGGGTGTTGTCTCCTGGGCAGAGAAAGGAACAAAAGATGTGCCTTATAGCCTGGAAGGATTTTAGGGGTAAACAAAAGCTTCCTGGTGGCCAGCAGATCTCCTTGGGGGCCAGCAGAGATCCCCAGGGACCTCCATAGCTCCCCAAGCACCACCAAAGCTCTCCAGGGGCCATGAGAGCTCCCTGAGGGCCGTCAGAGCCCCATGGGTGCCAGGGTGCCCTGGGTGGTGCAGGCGCCCCCAGTGACAAATTCCAGAAGCAGGCGGGGAGGCCAGAGGGACAGGGCCGGCTGCCGGGGCCGGGGTGTGGGCAGCAGGACCGGGGGTGCCGGGGTGCGGGCGGCCCCCCCGCCGCTCACAGGCATCATTAGCAAAACTCGCCGGTTTCTAAAAATGGCACGTCGGTGCCGCGGCGGCTGCTCTTCACGCCCGCTCCCCAGCACCGGCAGCCGCTAAAAACAGCTCGGCGCTGCCTGCTGCCTCCTGCCACCTCTCGCCGGGACGGCTGGCACCGGCGACCACCGCTACACCCAAACGCTGATTTAGCACAATTTTGCCCATCTCCAGTCCAGCCCCTACGCCGTGGCACCCGCTGCCTGTGCCCACTTCTCTGTCAGGAGCCCAAACCTGCTGCTGGCTCAAGGTGCCATTGCGGCAGCACCGGCAAACGCCGTCGCAGCACATCCCCGGGCGATGCCAGTGGCGGGACCGTGCCCGGCTCTGCTTGTGCACCCGCAGCCCCGCGTACGGCCACTCATGTTTTATAGATGGCTCTGATTTTAATAATTAATCCCTGCTAACGACAGCACTTTCCCCAAATAAAACATTTAAAGTGCTGTGTGTGCACGGCGTGTTGCCGGGGTGGGATGCCGGCTGCTCTGCTGCAGCCTTGGCGGGTGGGCACAGCACGAGGTGGCGTGGCACAGCATGGCACAGCGTGGCATGGCCTGGCACGGACACACCTGCCCACATCTCAGCCCAGTGCTCCACCAACCGTGGCCAGGCACGCAGCACCTTAGGTGCCAGGCATCCAGGGCCCACCTGTGGGTGCACAGGCAGCACCTTCAAGACACCCCCCCAACGAGGGCAGGGTTTTGCCACGTGCCATGCAAGGTGCCACCCTGCGAGGTCACCTGCCTGTCCCTGCTGCCATGGCAGTGGGCACAGCACCAGCACCAGTCCTGACCAGCAGCATTGAGCAGGGGTGGGCACATGCCAGCCCTTGGCGTGGAAGTCTGGGCGCTTATTCCTCACCTCCCGCAGCGTAATTAGGGCAGGATAAATGTGGATTAGCATGAAATCTGTCATCTCTGCAAGCACATTTGCAGGGGGGATGGGGGCAGCCTGAAGCAGGAGCCGCCCTCACGCACGTCACCATAACCACGCCAGACTCATCAGCTAACGAGCAGTTCCCTCTGCCACTCCACTGCCAGCTCACAGAGCCCTGCTCTCACTGGGTGCCCCTGCAGCTGCCCACTGTGCCACTGGACAGGGGGACTGGCACACATCTTCCACGCAGTCACACCCCAGGGTATCACCATGCTTTGTGCTGAGGAGAGCAACACCCAGGGTGCCTGTCTGTCCATCCGTTCACCTGCCCCTTCATCCATCTGTTTGTCCATCCATCCATCCATCCATCCATCCATCCACCCATCCATCCATCCATCCACTCACCCATCCATTCATCTGTCTGTCCATCCGTCAACCCATCCATCCATGCTTCTATCCATCCCTGGATTCCGGCATCCCATCAGCTGTCAGTGCCCCAGCCAGCTGCCCCTGCTGCCCCCCAGGCACTCAGCATCCCCCAGTACCAGTGCCAGCACCACCCAGCACCTGCATTTCTGATCCAGCCCTAATAACCACGCGGTGCCAGGGTCTTTCCCGTTGCCACAGCAACTCGGCAGCGGAACCGAAATGGCGCTGCTTGACCTCACACGGGCGAGGTCAGCACCCACACTGGGGGTCACGGTCACACCGAAATCCAGGCTCGGGGAGCAGTGTGGCCACACTGCAGGGAAACTGAGGCACAGTGCTGGCAGCTGCCCCAGCTGTGGGATGCTGGGACCCAGCTGCACTAAAAATACCCTCCGGCGCGCGGCGGTGGAGCCGTGCAGGTGCGAGGCGCCAGCGGAGATGGACAGCTTGGCTGATGGGAACTGACGCGGCCCTGGGCTCCGGCACCGCTTAATGAGCAGCCGAGGAGGTTTTATTTAAAGCCAGTGTCGGTGGCAGGACCTGCGTGGCTGGCCATGGAGCGGGAATGGCGCTGCCCACGGCCACGGACTGGGCATGTCTCAGCATTCCCTGCCCATCCTGGGCTTGCACACAGCATCCGCTACCCATCCACCCATCCCTAGACTCTGCCCTTGCCCCCTGCCTTCAGCTCTGGACCTGCACCCAAGGGAGTGATGTCCACCACTGCCCCACTCTTTTCCATGGTCTTGTAGGGGATTTTTACCCCAAAATTGCAGCAGAGAGGATCTCCTCGTGAGGATGAGCTCCTTGCAGATGTGATGTTTACCACCACACCAGCAAAAGAAGCAGAGAGAGACAGCTCATCAGGCAGTGATCTGTGGGGAGTTCTGCTGTTCTCCCCCTCTCTGGGACAGCCCCATGCCAGCCCCTGGGCATGCCCTGGAGCACCAGCTGCACCATCCCCTCCATGGGCAGTGATGAAGCAATAAAGGTGTCATTAAATGAGGGTGGTAGTGATTCTTGGTCACCAGACAGCAGCCCCAAGGCTGGAGCAGTGTGTGCCACTGGGACCCTGTGCAGGCAGACAGGGTGGGGAGTGGCAGGTGGGCTGGGTGCCACCGTGTCTGCACTGTGATCACCTGTCCTGGCCACTGCGGTCCCATGGGCACCTCAATGCCAGGGACACTGTAATCGCATGCCCTGGGCTCCGTGAACACCCTGATCCAATATCCAGGCACCCATCATCCCAGAAGCATCGTGTTTCCATGGGCACCACAGTCCCATGCTCCATGGCATCCATCATGCCGTGATCCCAGGGGCACCGTGACCCACATGCCAGGTAGTTGCACCCCAGGGACATCATCACCCCATGTCCAGGAGCACAGTGCTCCCCACACCACCTCACACCCCACAGCCACACTGACCCTGAGCTGGATGTGGCTGGGAAGGGGACTTCTAGGAAAAACCTCCCAGACAGCCCAAGCTCAGGGGGCCATGGTGGGACACAGGGCACGCACGGGAGCCCCGGCATGGTGGGCACTGGGGGACAGCACCAGGGTGGCCATGCCAGCACTGGTGTGCAGGTGCCCTCCCGTGGCTGGCACAGGAATGGTGGGTGGACCCTCACCTGCATCCCCCCTGTGAGGCAGGTGCCCCCAGGGGGTGGTGGCAAGACCATCCCCTCCCCGGGCAGGGGGAAAAGGGTGCTGCCCATTTGGGCTTGGCCCCCTCAAAGACACAGCCCCAGCCAGGGGAAAAAATATAATTATGTTTTAATGAGTGGTTTGAGCATCCAACAGGCTGAAAATGCCATGGGAGCTCTGGGAGTGCCAGGTCACCCCACAGCACCTGGCCCAGCACCTGGGCCTCCATAGTATCTGCCACTGTGAGGCTGAGCCCCAAACCCAACAGCACAGCCTCATCACTGTGGGGCTGAGTCCCCCAGCACCCAGCCAGCTCAGGACTGAGGCCCCCAGCACCTCATGGAATGGGACCAAGCCTGGGGAGCACCCAGCAGGGTCTGGGTGTGAGCCATGGGAGAGCATCCCACAGCACCCATCTGCCTCACAGCACCCATCCCATAGGGATAATGCCCCATAGCATCTGGCTGCATGCTGCATCCCTCCTCAGGGGAGTGTGTCCATGGCATATGGGGTCCAGGAGACCCTCCAGTGCAGGGCATCCCATCAGCACACAGACGCGTCCTCCTCCTCTTCTTCCTCCTCCTCCTCATTATCCTTGTCCTTATCCTCGCTATCAGGCAGCTGCCCTGGTGGGGCAGGAGGAAAGGGGGGGCCCCAATCCAGGTTGACGTAGGTGACAGCCAGGTTGACGTAGTGCTCACCCTTCAGTGTGGCCAGGACACGCTCCAGCTCTCCCACCAGCCCTGTGAAGGACGGTCTCTCCTCGGGCGCCGGTGCCCAGCAGCTCAGCATCACCCCGTACCTGCCCCGACACCCCAGTCAGTGCTGGCAGTCCCCCAGGACAACCCCCGCCACCCTGCCCACCCCCAGCCCCACTCACAGCGTGTCAGGGCAGTGGGAGGGCTGTGGAAGGCGTCTCCCCCGCAGCAGGTAGCGGGCCATGTCGTAGGGATCCACCCCGGCGTACGGCGATGCCCCCCGTGTCAGCAGCTCCCACATGAGCACCCCGAAGGACCACTGCCGAGCAGAGAGCTGCTGTGGAGATGCAGGTGGGATGGGGATGGGGGACAGGGAAAGGCGTTGTGCCTACCACATCTGATTTCGTGGTGAATTTTTGGGTCTGGAGGCTCTCCAGTGCCATCCACTTGACTGGCAGCTTGGCGTGCCGGTGCTGCCGGATGCTGTAGTATTCCTTGCCAAACACATCCCGCGCCAGCCCGAAGTCAGCCACCTTCACCGTCAGTGTCTCGTCCAGCCTGCAGGACACCAGGGTTGAGGTGGGGACCCCTGGGCACGTCCAGGCCCACGGGGTAACCCCGTGGTGGGGGGTCTGGCGGTTACAGCCACACTCACATGCAGTTCCTGGCTGCCAGGTCCCGATGCACAAACTTCTTCTGGGCCAGGTACTCCATGCCCAGGGCCACCTGAAGCCCAAAGCCTATGAGCTCCTTCACTGTGGTGCTCTGTGGGATGGGAGTGATGAGCAGGGCAACCTTGGTTCCCCACCACCCTCTGCCCCCCGGGATACCCCCCTACCCTCTCCTGGGCACAGCTGAAACCTCCCCACCCTCTCCCGGGTGCGGATGAAACCCCCCTACCCGCTCCTGGGCACGGATGAACTGGCGCAGGTCCCCGTGGCGCATGTAGGGCAGAACGACGAGAGGCAGCCCGTGGCGGGGCAGGCACACCCCCAGCAGCGAGAGCACCTGGGGGTGGTGGAAGCTCTTCATGAGGATGCCCTCGCGCAGGAACTCCTCCACCTCCTCCAGGTCCGTGATGCCTGCCAAGAGCTGAGCTGTGGAGCGCTGCGCTGCCGTGCCACGGGAAAGCACGTGGGAGCGGGCGCTACTCACGGTGCAGGGACTTGACGGCGCAGTGGAGGTCCCCCAGCAGTGGGTCCGAGTAGGTGCCATGGTAGACACTGCCGAAATGCCCTGCAGGGACAGGTGGCACAAAGCTGGCACCGCACACAGCCAGCAGGTGATGCCACAGCCAAATCGGGCTGCAGAGTCACCTTTGCCGATGACCTGGTGGCGGTGGGTAACAAGCCGCTCCTCGGGGATGAGAATGTCCTTCACCTCCTCCAACAGCTCCGGCCGCAGGTCCTCCAAGCAGCAGGATGTGGCTCTGAGCAGGGGCATGGGGGATCCACCGCCTGCTGCACTGGCACCAGCACTAGCACTGGTGATTCGTGTGCGAGTCCGCATGGGGCTGGGAGTGCCTGCTGTGTTCAGCACTGCCAGGACAGGCAGAGGCAGGGTGAGGGCTGACAGCACCCAGCACCCCACCACCCACCTGTGACACCCACTTACCCAGCACCTCCCTGTAGTCGACGCCAGGGCGCTGGATGGTGACAGGGAGGTCGCTGCGGCCAGGCTGCGCCAGCAGCTCCAGGTTTTCCGTCCCTATGGGCAGCAGTGGGGTGGGTGGGGGGCAGCGTGGCAGGGGGCGGGGGGCATCAGTGTGCCCGGTGAGCATGGCACTCACCTCGCCTCTTCCTCCAGCACCAGCGGAGCAGCATGGCAGCCAGGATGCAGCAGACTAGGAAGGTGACGCCAATGCCCAGGGCCAGGCTGGCAGCCAGGTTCAGTGAGGTGGGGGGGGACAGCACCCAGCCCAGTGCCTTGCAGGCGCCGTTGACACAGATCTGGAGGAGCAGGGGCTCAGCAGGGATGGGATGGGGGACATGGGGGTGGTGGTTGCCCATCTAGGGGGTGCCTACCTCCACGGGGGCCCCAGCAGGGGGCAGGCGCAGCTCCCGGGGCAGGCGGCACGTCACCTCATTGTTCAGGACGTTGGGGTGGCAGTCCCGGCCCCCCACTATCATGGTGATGTTCATGCAGGTGGCCAAAGCGTTCAGGCCCGATTGCTGCCCAGACACAAAGCCCTAAGCCTGGGGGTCCTGGCGGTGGGACCCCCTGACCCCCTGGCTCACCCCACACTGCCCCACGTACGTGCACCTCGATCTCATCATCGCCAGGCTTGAGGCGGAAGCGCCTGCCCTCCTGCTCCAAGGGGAAGATCTTGGGTTGGGAGTAGTAGTGGAGGTGGAAGAGCCAGCGGCCGTCAGCGCCATCCAGCAGCACGCTCATGTTCCCCAGCACCGCCTCGACCTTGCTCTTGAAGGGGAAGGCTGGACTGCGGCACAGCAGCCGCTCGGGTGCCAGCGGGTCCTCACACTCCTGCAGGCAGGGGGATGCTGGGCACTGGCACAGAATGATGCCCACCAGGGGATTGGGGTGGGCAGGACAGGGCTGGGGGGTGATGGGCTCCCACCCAGGTGCTTACTGTGGCTTTGGTAATCACACCTCTGGCTTCAAAGCGGATCTTGGCTCGATACACAGAGTCCAGATGGGTGCCAATGATGGTGAGCATCGAGCCCCTGCGGTGGGCAGGGATCAGGACCCCAGGGTATATATCATCCCCAGGGTGCATGTGGTCCCTGGGGTGCACGTGGTCCCCAAGGTGTGTGTGGTGCCTGGGGTGCATGCGATCTCCAGCAGCTCATCCAGCCCAGCCAGCACAGTGGGAAGCCAGGAATGTTCCCCCACCCAAGGGAAGGGAGCCCATGGACTTACTCATAGGTGCAGTTAGGGATGATGGCCGACACAGAGGGGTCAGGGCGGTACTGGAATGGCAGGGGGGCTGGGAACGCCTCCCCATCGATCCACAGGGCCACCAAGACTGCGCCCAGGCCACTGGCAGTGGGAGCCGTGCAGTGAATTGTCCCGTTGTCACTGGGGATGCAGCAGCCATGACTGGGGGGTGCAACAGGACTGCAGGGGTTCCCTGTGCTGGTTCCCATGCCAGGGACCCCACTGTGCCTGCTGGTGGGGGCAGGGCAGGGCAGGGGCATACCTGGGCTGCCCGGTCAGGGGACACTCAGAGCCGTTGACCATCACCCTCCAGCTGCTCCCTGAAGAGAGGTGGGTGCCATGGAGTGAGAGGTGAGTGCCACCCCCCCGGGGGCCAAATGAGGGGTGCAGGGCTCTGATGTGTGGCTCCTGAGCAGAGATGGGATCAGTGGAATGGGTGGGGGGGTGATCCAAACCCCCCAAACCCTGCCAGGGGGCAGCTGGGGTGACTGCCAGTGCAGGACCATACCACGAAGGTGAAGCCACCAAGGGTGGCGGAGCCTTGGACACGGAAGCCAGAAGGTGTGGTGGGCTCCTCCACAGTGAGCACCACGTTGGCCGGGCCCCTCGCTGCTGCTGGACCCCCCGGCTCCAGCTCACACACCAGCACATGCACGAACTCCTTGCGGCGGGTGGTGGATGGAGGTCTGCGGGGCAGGGATGGGGGTCAGGCCCAGGCCAGGGGGCAGCCCCAAAACCCTCCCTCCCAGCACCGGCACACACTCGTACCTCCCACTCTCTGGCGGCAGCACGGTGCAGCCTCTCTGCCCCACTGTCACCCGGTAGGCACCGGGTGGTCTGTGGCTGGGGTCAGGGTCCGAGTGGGAGCGGAAAGTCATGCCGCAGAGCGTGACCCGTGTCCGACCCCGCAGCGGGGCGCTCTGGGGGTGGAACTGTGGGAGAAGCACGCATGACACTGAGAGCCCTGACCAGTGATGGTTGCAGGTCCAGAAAGCCCCTTCCCTGAGGGACATCATGGGGAGGGGGTCCCACCACACGCCACCCCATTTGCCACCTCCCTCCCTGTCCGAGTGCGTGGGAGCTGTGGGGAGTAGGGGGGCGGCGGCGCAGACCTACGTCAGTGAGGACGGGTGGGCAGCTGTCCTGGACCCAGGGGCCGGCGCACTCGTGGCGGCGCGTGCACCCACGCCCACACCAGCCGCAGCCCATGAAGCGCTCGGCACGCAGGCAGCGCTGGCACGTGGAGAAGTGGCGGCAGCCGGGGCCGGTGACGTTCAGGCGCCACACCTGGGGATGGAGAGTGGAGGTGAGGGGGGCATGTGGGGCTCAGCACCCGCCCTACTTCCCCCAGGCCCCCCACTCACCTTGGTGCCCGCAGCGAAGAACAGCGAGTGGCTCTGTGACCCCATGGCACCCTGCACCGGCCCCTGCTCCCCCAGGGAGAAGTTGGCCAAGGTCAGGAGGTAGGAGCTGGAGCGCTGGAGCACCATCTGCAGTGGGGCAGAGTGTGGGGCTGAGTGGACCCCACAGCTCACAGGGACCCCCACCCCACTCAGCCCCTCATCTCACCTGGAAGATGCGTCCCTCTGCTGTGCCCAGGTGGGCCACAGTGACATCCCCTAGGGCAGTGACGAAGATGGAGGTGAGGAGGGTGCCAGCCAGCTGCCCATTGAACAGGTCCACCTTGTGGGAGGCGGCAGGAACGAGGGTGGGCTGGTCCCAGCAGCTGGTGTTTATCACTGGTGCTGAGAGGTTCACCTACAGCCAAGCACGGGGTGGGTGTCTTGAAACTGGTCCTGGCAACCCGACTTCCCTACACCCTCACAGGTGGGCACCAGCTCCAGCTGTGAGACATTTTGGGGCAGCACCAGACTGCCCAAGTTCCCCTCCAGGCTGGGAAAATTTTTGGGAAAAAAACACATCCGCAGCCACTCCCGCAATCCCCGTGTGGCGTCAGATCCTGCCCTCCCCTCCCACTCCATCTGGACGTGGTTATCGGGTGCCAGCACCATGGTATGAACACCCCAACCGCAGCCCTCCCTGACCCCTGGAGCTCGGTGGGGGGGTGGGATTGAAGTGGGACACCAGGAGCCACGATGTCCCCATCGGACACCCCCGATGAACAGGGCCGGGGTCCCCCCTGGGCTCGCCCTGCTGCGGAGTGAGTCAGCGGCAGTGAGCTGTCTGCTCTGTGCGGGAAGAGGAGGGGATTTGGCTGCACCTTGCCCTGCTCCAGGCTGAGAACACCAAAACTTGTGTCACGTGCTGGATGAGGGGGCCCTGCTGGGGCGCTCACCCATTTGTGTCTTGGCCATGCCGGGGCTTGTACCTGGGACACGGCGTTCCTGCCCCGCAGCTGCGGCAGACGAGGAGCCCTGCTGACTAATTGCACTTCCGCCTGTGGTTTATTTGCCCAGAGAAGGCGGTGGCTGAGCCCAGAGGACAAGGCAGGAGCAGCCAGCACCTCACAGCACCTCATGCATCCACTCTGGGGACCACCAAGGCCCCACGGCTTCCCTGTCCCTCCTCCACATAAACAAGCTGGAGAGGTTGGCTGGGATCCAGGGACAGTCACCATGGGGGCTGGAATCGGTGCTTCTGGGGAGGTCACACCAGGAGAGGGACTGTTAGCCCAGTGCAGGGCATGCAGCAGTGTGCCCATGTGCTGGGACACATGTTTGTGAGGTGGGGAGTTCAACCGGATCCCCACCAGCACCCTGTCTCTTCGGTGTACCTGGGCCTGCTGGAGCACAACGGCCCCTGCAGTAGGTGGTGGGTGGCTGCTGGGCTGACTCACACCTGAGTGACTCTGCTCTCCCCCTGCCCTACCCCACCTCACCATCCACCCTGCTCTACCAGCCCTTCCCAGCATGCTGTCCCCATCTCCCCACAGCCCAGCCGACCCCCAGGCCCCTTGGGCCGGACGTGGAGCAGGGCAGAGCACTCACGTTGTGCGGGCAGTACTCCACTGGCTGGAAGAAGCTGAGGCCCCGCAGCAGTGGCTGGTGTCCGATGCCACAGCACTTCTCCATGCCCTCCTCCATGGCCTGGTTGAGGAGGCGGATCGGGAAGGCGCAGACAGCTGAGTTCTCCTGTGGTACCCGGCTCTCCGGCTGGCTCTCGGCAAAGGCACCAAAAAGCACGGTGTCGGTGTCGTTGATGCCGAGGTCACGGGCCAGGCGGGCACCAGGGCGGGCAGCGTGGGCTGCCTGCAGCACGTTGTAGGCAATGTCCCGCTCGGCATCCTCCTCGCCGCTGCGCCGCCGGCGCCGGCGCTTGGACTCAAAGCGGCAGTCGAGGACGAGCTCGCGGTAGTGGCGGAGGTCGCGCTCATGGGTGCTGAGCCGTGCCAGGCGCGTGTGGTACACGGGCAAGCCCGGCCGCTCCGGCTGCACCATCAGGAAGTAGACGTGGTCCCCGTCGGCAAAGGAGTGCACATAGTGGATGGTGTAGTTGTCGCGGTATTGTGGCAGCACCGTCAGCCACTGGAAATCACCCGAAAAGCCATCCAAGGTGCCCTTCAGTCTGCGGACAGACACCGACTGTGGGCTGTACTGGGCTGCCACGCTGCTGTTGATGGTGGAGCCGAGGTAGAAGAAGGAAGCGTAGGAGGTGGCCACCACGGTGGCAGTGGTCCCCAGGGGGCTGGCCACACAGTCAGGGCACAATGCGGGGCTGTTGACCGTGGCCGAGTACAGGCAATGAGTGGCTGTGATGGTCACCTTCCCATCCCGCACCTCCAGCTGGTGCTGGTAGCACAGCCCATGCCGTGCCGTGCCACAGCTGTACAGCCATGGTTCCAGAGGGTCCAGCAGCAGCAGGACGTTGTCCATGTCCTCGGGGCCATCTGTGGTGGTCGGGCACAGGCGACAGATCTCGCACTGGGCGCTACCCACTGGGCCGGTGACAAGGATGGAGAGGAGGCGCAGCTCGGCGCTGGCCAGCAGGATGCGGTTACGGACAGCCACAAAGACGGCGACCGTGCCATCGAAGTCGGCAAAGACGGCAACATTCTGGATGGGGCTGCTGGCGTCGAGGCTGGGCAGCGTGTAGGGGACAGAGAAGTTCCTGGTGGAGCTGTATGGGATGAGGGGGCACTGCCAGGCACCGGCACCCAGAGGGGCCAGGGCGAGCACCAGCCAGAGACACACAAGGCACAACAGGCCCATGCTGTGCAGTGCCACTGCTGTGGGGTTATTGACAGTGCTCAGCACCCAGTGGGGTCAGGACAAACAGGATGGGCCACCATTGCATCTGTCAAAATAAAGGAGGAAGGGTTTTAACCACTGCTTTTGGGCAAGGACCCTGGGCACTGCCACAGCCGGGTGTGCTGGTGTCTCCAGGGGCCAGATGACAAGGCGAGCTGCCAGGGGAGGATCAGCCACACTAAACCTCTCCCCAAATATTGTGAGTGGCAGGTGAAGCCAAGCTCCCTGTGACAGGAGTACAAACCCTGCCTTCTGCCACCTCCAGACCCCGCCTGTCACCCTGGGGCATCTCTGCCCTGCAATGACCCCTCCGGGAACTGGGATAGGCACCCTGCCAGTCCCCCAGGACAGCAACGGGGACCGGGGATCCCTGTGGGACTGGTACAAGGGCCCCACCAGCCTCCCAGGACAGGGACCCCGACGTATCCCCGGTCTCCACCCCCGGCCCCGCCGCGGCTCACCGGGTCTGGCGTCCTCGTTAGGTCCGGCTGCCCCCCCACCACGTCCGTGCGGTGCGGTCCGATCCCGCGGTGCCAGGCGGCGTGGCGCTCACCTGGGCTCCGCCGTGCCGTGCCGTGCCAGGGCAGGACGGGCGGAGTGGAGCGGGGCCGCGACGGAGCAGCCGAGGTGGGACGGGCCGGGGCGGGACAAGGAGGGCGGGTCCTGCCCCCGCACCGCCGGGGGCTCCCCGAGGGCCGGCACCGCCACGCGCAGCCCGGGCATACGGGTGTGCCCAGGGGAACACGCATCTCGGAGTGCCCGGTGGGCACCTCAGACATGGGTGGGCACGGTGCCCGAGAGGGAAGCGGGTGGGAGCAGGGGGCCCTGATCGGGAGGCGGGGGCACGGCTGGCACGGCGCCTGGATGCCCACCCGATGGCGGGGAGGCGGCTGCCGGCATCCCGGGGCACCGGTGGGGTCCTGCGTGTTGGTACCCTCGGGCACAAATCCCAGTCCCCCCTGCCAGAGGGGCGGTCGACACCCTGACACAAGGAATGGAAATTGCCACTTCCCCAAAGCTCCCACTCTGGCACCACATTTGTTGCTCACTTCCAGGCGAACGGGGCAGCCTTTGGGAGGTGTGGCAGGCTCAGCACCGGGGTTCCAAGCCGGGAAGCAGGAGCAGGGCTGAGGCAGACATAGCTTTGCGAGGACAGCAGTGGGGGTTAATTCTGTTGTGCCCACTCTTTCTCATGCCCCTTTCCTCCCCAGCTGCCTGCGGTGGCAGGAAGTGCCAGCACTGCACTTCCAGGGATGCAGGAAGATGCTTTACATCCCAGTCCATACGTGGATTTGCCCTCCAAGTGCCCTGCTGCCCTCGGACCCTGGGGCTGCGGGTCCCTTTGCACATGGATTTTATCTTTAGCTGAGCAGAGCGCTGCCTCAGGCAGCCGGGGACTTTGGTCCTGAACACTCTGAAAATGGGCTCTCCTGTCCCTGCCACCTGGCCAGTCCCGGCCCTCCCAGGCTCCCGCCCCGCGCTGTGCAAGGCCCGGCAGTTCCGCTGGCCCAGGGCCTTACCCAACAGCTCCTTCCTCTGGCTGTGCCTCTCGATTCGGTTTCGACATGAGCTGGCCCTGGCCAGCTCAGCCCGGGGACTTCGCCGCTCCCAGTCTCCAGTCAGCACCGCCTCCTGCCAGCACAGCCCCGGCAGCCTCAAGCCGCTCCCGGCCAGCTTTCCTGGCTCCCAGCGGGTCCCCGGGGCTGGACTGAACTGTATCCAATCTTGAACCAAACTTCCCCCTCAGCTTTGGTCATCCCCCCACTCCAGTGGACAAAAACGAATGCGACAAGTCTTGACTTAGGGTCCATATAATGTTTATGAGCAAAGACAAGCGATTACACTCTGGCAGGAGGATAAACACAGGAGCAGATCCCTGCGCTAGCCCTGCCGGGCCCTTCCCAGCTCCCTTGCTGTCAGAGTGCCATCCTCAAACACCTGCCCCAGAACTACCCAGACAGCCCCAAAAAATGGAGTGGGGCCATTCACGCTCAGCCCCACACCAGTGCCTGGGGATGTCTGGGGAGGAGGTGGCCCCTGTGCAGCAAGCTCAGCATAACTGGCTCAAGGGGCTGGGTTTGGGGGCAGGTGCTCCTGTGCCAAAGGGAAGACCCTCCTCGGGCTGGGGGGCACCAGGCCCTGTGCCAGCAGAGTCTCCAAGGGGCTGTGTTTGAGCTGCCCCTTTAGGGTTCACTACCCAGAGCCAGCACGAGCCCACAAGCACCCTGATGGACACCTCAGCACCCCAGATCTCTCTGGAGCTGCTTTATGTCCCCATGGGGAGATGGGCAGGACCCTGCTGTCCCAGCTGAGGCAGGCTGACCCACCCTGCCTGCCAGCATCCCCAGGGACATCCTTTTCACAGCCACAGTGAGAAGGGTCAGGGCTCACACAGACGCCAAGGGGGCAAACCTGCAATGGGACTGCCAGGGACTCCCTGGCACTTGGGGGGTCCAGCTCCCCCAGGGCAGGGAGAGTAGTGTGTGCCCCAGGCCAGCCCTGTCCCCTGCCTGGGTGGTGTCACCCGCCATCTGCGGGCACAGCAGCATTGGGGTCTCCTGAGTGTTGCCACCTCTCCCCTGGGGACCCCCACCCTTGGCACAGCCACAGGATGCCAGAGGAGACAGCAAGCATAGGCAGCAGGACCCGGGGGCTCTGCTCCTCTGCTCCCCTCCAGCAACTCGGGGTACCAGCAGCCCCCCTCCAGAGACAGAGCTAGGGGACCACAGAGGAAGGGCAGCCCCCCAGCTGGGGCACTGCCTGTAGTTGAGAAAGTCCTGCTCACTCCTTTCCCTTCCCCTGTGCACCCCATCTCTTACATCCAGGTTGGACAGTCCCACGGGGAGGGTTTCCCTGTGCTCTGGGGTCCCACCATGCCCTCTCCCCCAGACACAAGGCCTGGGAATCCCTGGGAATGGGCTCCCCAGCACCGCGGGGGCTCTCCCAGCTGGCACCACGCCCCGGGGGATGCCCATCAGTACGTCTGAGGTGTGAGGATGAAGAGTCGGTCTTCCTCCTTGCGGATCCACTTCATGAGCTTGTTGACAGCACTGATGGCACCAGCCTTGGTCCCCAGGGGACTGTAGCATACATAGAGCTCAAAGGCGTTGGTCACCTGGGAGGAGGAATGGGATACATGCTGGGAACAGGACTGTGAACCACTTGGATCTGGCACTGCATCTTCCCACTATGGACTCCTGGGAACAGGCACAGGGGCTTCAGTGCAGGGACATGAGGTGGTACCCTAAATGGGTGGCATCTGGTTTGCTCAGAAGTGGGACGGCCAAACCCCAGAGTTTGCCCCCAGAGTGGGTTTTCTCCCCAGCGCTGAGTTCATGACAGCATATGGCACAGCCCTTGGTGGCGAAATTCACCAGCTCCTGCTGCTATCCCTGCCCGTCCCTCCCTCACACTGGGGCAAGCTCACCCCTAAAACAGGCTGGGGGCCTCCCTGGGGACCATGGAGCTGGTGCTGTGTCCTGCCACCATGCCCTTTTCCCACCATGCAAGATGAGGAAAGACAGGCTCACCAAAACCCACTGACAGCCTTACCCACGCCAGGAGGTTCTCTCGGGGGCCCGTGAAGTAGATGTTCTTCAGGGGCCGTGAAGAGTTGTGAGCCCGACTGTGCAGGTACTGGTAGAGCCCCAAGAGCCTCTCCTTCTCCTCCTCCTGCACGTAGGGAGCCTCAATCTCGGGGCTGCAGGAACACAGCACCCCGTTAGCCCCCTGCGGAAGAGGCTTGGCCCATTCCACATGCCACAGCCTTGGCCTGATGGTTCCCCGGGGGCTCACCTGGTGAAGAGCCCAGAGCTCTTGGACTTGTAGATGAAGTGCCGGAGGTCGGGGATGCCCACCTGGGCGACGCTGTAGAAGGGGGTACGCAGGGCCTCCTGCAGGGCGTGGTGCACCCCGCGCCGCCGCAGCCGCTCCTGGAAGCGCCGCTTGCAGTCGGACACGGTGAAGAAGTCCTCACGGTCCGTGGAGACCAGCAGCAGGCACAGGTCCATCTCCTGCTCCAGGTAGGAGATGTGGGCGTGGAAGAAGCCGCTGGAGTTAAACTTGGGGAGGCAAATAGGAGTCCAGGCTTCACCCTCCCGAAAGGAGGAAGAAGAGCTGATGAGGTTGAAGAGCAGGTGGAGGTCAATGGGGTGAAGGAACTGATCTTTCTTCCTCACGAGAGACACCAGCTGGTTCCCGGACAGGAGAATGGAGAAGACCAGGCTCTTGGCCTTGGCCTGCTGCAGGCTGCTGCTGACGGCGTCCCGGACGCTGGCAGCCAGGGGCAGGCAGCGCACGGCGCCCATCAGGAAGCTGGGGTCGTGGGCCATGAGGTCCAGCAGGTTGTCAGTGATGCGCTCGGAGCCGGCCAGGAGCCGGCGCAGGTCATAGTTCTGCTTCTGCTGGAAGATGTGATTGAGCTGGGTCCAGGTGAGCAGGCTCAGGATCTGGTAGTAGATGTAGAGCAGCTCGTGGGCGATCTCCTGCTCCGACTGCCGGGTGCGCGCCACTGCCACCAGCACCAGCGGGCTCCTCCGCACGAACACCACCTTGTAGCCATCTGCTTGGGAGGGAGTCCCCGGGGGGGCCAGGGACAGACCTGTAAGCCTGGCTTCCCAGGGCTACAGCTCTTCCCCAAGCACCAATCTGCCCCTGGGAACAGCTAACGTGGCCCAGGGCAGCAGGCACATGGATAGGCAGGTCGTGAACCCCCATCCCATTCCCCCCCCTAGGGCAGTACCTGCATGGATGGACCGGATGGCGTTTTTCTCAGCTTCCAGGAAGGACACCAGGGCCATCATGACGCCCATGGTGCTGGACAGGGCCTCCTCTGAGCCGTAGCGGGAGTACACGGGCTTGCCCGCCTCGCTCAGCACGAAGACGTGCTTGCGGTGCATGCGCCAGGCGTCCATGGTCACGTCCTCCTCCTCCTTCCCCGACAGCACCGAGTCGCGGCGAGGGGTCTGTGGGGACTGCTCCAGCTTCCCCTCCTTGCCTGGCCTCATCTCCTCCTCCAGGTCGAGCGCCATGCCCGTGAGCTGCGTGCTCAGCTCGCTGAAGTCCTTGCTGATCTGCTCCATGCTGCTCTGCTCCCCCGGCTCCCCCCGCCGCTCCTCCGGGCTCCGCGCCACGGCCGCCCCGTCCTCGGGGCTCGTCAGGTCCTCATAGGAGCGGGTGTGCACGAACATGGCTCCCTCCTGGCCCGCCCCTGGAATAACGGGCCATGCAGCATCTCCCCATGTGTCCCCCATGCTGGGCAGAGGGTGCAAAGGGGACAAGGATCTGCCTCCTCTCCCCATCCCACAGCACCCTGGGGTGCAGGTCCTGCTTGTCGGGAGTTGCCAGTGGGCCTGTTTCTTCCTGCCTGAGGGGCTGCATTGGGCCCAGCCCGTGTGAGGACCTGCTTTCCCTCCCTTCCCTCCCGCCTTGGTCGAGCTGTGCCCCATACCTGGCTCTGTGCCATGCGCCAGACCCGGCGTGGGGCTCTCGGATCGCTCCGTGTGTTGCCCATCTCCTGGCGCCAGGGACCCATTGGGCACTTCCCAGCTCTTCTTCTTGTGGACATCCGCAGCCATTCCTCGGGGCAGGACCTGCGTGTGACCCACAGTGTCACCCCTGTGTCCCCTCACCCTCACAGCGGGTCCTGAAACGCTCTGCTGTCCAGCAGGGCCACGGCAGCACCCACGGCCTGATCCCGCTGGCTCAGCAGGCAGCACCGAGCCCTGGTGAGACGTCAGGAAAGCTGCTCTAATCCAGCAGGATTTCCTCTCTCACACAGCCCCAGCTCTTTCCAGTCCCCTGGCCCTGGCACCTTTCATCCAGGCTTGGCCCCAATTTCCCCCGTGAAAGCCGCTCAGCCTCCCCGTGCCGGTCCTGGCAGCAAGGGGGAAGGGACAAGGCCTTGGATGGGGCAGGTCCTGCACACCCATGATCCCTGAGGCCTCATGTTTGCACAGGGCGGGTTTTATGACCCTCCTTGGCCTGGATTAGGTGGCTGCGATGGGACCAGGCTGGTGACGCTCCTGCTGAGCCGGCACAGATGGCGTCACCAGGAGCCAGGTGTCCTCTACAGTCCCAGCCCTCCCGGGCAGAGCCAGCCGTGCCTCCAGCCCAGCTCCTTCCTTCCTTCCCCTGGGGAAAACCAGCCCAAAAGCGAGCACAATTGAAAGCAACAGGAGGCAGGCAGGCTGGCTGGGAGCCTGTGCCTCTGAAACTGGCTGGGGGGGAAGTTCATGGAGCGCCGGCTCTGCCCCGTGCTCCGGGACACCTCCTGCTCCCAAACCCAGCACCAGGTAACGCTGCACCCGAGGGAGCCCGAGCTCCCCCAAAATCCTGTGACAGCCCTAGAGCAGACTACGGCCCCGTCCTCACCTCGGGGAGCCGGACCCTCTCCCCAAAACCCTGTGACAGCTCTGGAGGTCGCTGAGGAGCTGGTCAGAGCTCCGTCCTGCCCTGGGGGAGCCTGTGACAGCCCTGGAGGGTTCTGGGGAGCACATCAGGGCCCCGTCCTCACTTCTCCCCCACACTCTGCTGACCTTTCTGGGGGCGAGGCTCACCCCAGGACCCTCCCCCGGCCCAACGTGAACCCACTCCGACCCTTCACCCCCCAGCGCTGAGGTGTCACCGCTCCCACAGCCCCGACACGACTCAGGCCCGGGACCCCCCGCAAAGGACAACGCGCAGGAACCCACCTCGGCGGCTCCTCCCGGGGCCGCCCCGCAGCCCCTCGGGCACGGCCTAGGCGGGCCGGAGGAGGGCTCGGAGCCGGCGGCGGGCGGTCGCCTCCCGCCCTACCCCCGGTCCCGGTCCCGGTCCCGGCCCCGACCGCGGCGACACCCCGGCCATCGCGGCGACCCGCCGCGCGGCATCATGGGACTTGTAGGCGGTGCGCGCCGAGCGGTATCATGGGAGTTGTAGTCCGCGCGCTCCGCTGCCACGGCCGAGCGGGGCGGCCGGGTCGGGGAGGCTGAGACTACAATTCCCAGCATCCCCTTCTTTCACACGCGCCCCAGGAGGGGGTCCGGAAGTTCCGGGCTCTCGCCGTGGCGGCGCCGGGGCCTGTGCGCGGCGGGAGCGGCGGAGCGGGAGCAGGAGGTGAGGGGGGGCTCTCGGCAATAAAGGGGGCTCCCGGGTAAAGGGGGGTTCGCTTGGCGTGGTCAGAGGGGCGGGGAGGGCCCGAGAGGCTCCCGGGGTGCGCTTGTCCCGAGTAGAGGCGAGGAGGCTCTGGAGTCTGTGAGCATGGCGGGGGTGGCTGTTTTGGGGTCACCCGCGGTGCGGGGATGGGCTGGGGCTGGGGGCGGCCCCGCTGCGACGTCTGGGGCATCAACTCCTGGCGCTGTGGGCCCGCAGCTGGGCGCTGCAGGCTCGGTGTCCTCATCGGGACCCCACGGCCCTGTGGGATGTGGGTTGTGGGTTTGGCAAGCTCGGCCCCTGGGTCCCACATGGGGTATCCCACATGGAAATGTTGGGGCCTGCCGCCTATGCCATTGTCAGCTGTCGTGGTGTTTCTGGGTACGTCCTTGTTGTTCTGAGGCCCTGATCAGAATTAAGCCTTTTTTATTATTATTTTCTTTGCACCGGGGCACTTGTGTTTCTGTCTCTGAACGCTCGTGGTTGTAAAAAGGATGGACAGAAGTGGGCTAAATTCATGCCGGGATGCGGAAAGAGCTGATGGGGGCTGTGTGTTAGCTGATGTAATCCCTAGGGATAGGCTAAGTGGGATTTTGGGCTGTAAGTAAAGCGGTGTCTGGGAGTGATGGCAGTGACCTCTCATGCTCTGGCTTTTAAAACACTTGACACCACACGAGGCTAGTGTTGCTGCCGGTGTGTGGTGTTACTTCTGGAAATGCTGCTGGAGGTGGAATCCACTGTCCTATCCCAGCAGGGATAGGTGTAAGAGTCTCTCCCAGCACTCCCTAGCTGGGAATGTGCTCACGAAGTCCTTTGGGACATGCATGGTCAGGATAGTAATGGGGACATGTGTGTGTTAGAAGGTCACCTGATTGTCTGTAATACATGTTTCTGGAAGCATCATACAGCTCAAAAGCATGCAGTTCCCCTTTTTTCATTAAAGTCCTCCAGCCTGACACCCATGAGAGCCAGAATGGTTCCCTCTCCCTTCGCTTTCATTTTTCAGTGATGTGCTTTTAATACTTCCTCTGAATTAGGGACCTCCAACTTTCACATTAGATATAATTGGCTGTCTTGACTTCTTGCAGTTCCCCCCAAGGGAAATGTTTTCTTTTGTACCTTCTGCAGTACTTGAATTTCACAGAGGCCTTTTCTTTCTCTAGCCTCACAAAAGCTTTACTGGACACAGAAGGTTGTTCCACAGCATATTGCTTCCTCTGTTCTCCTGTGTAGTCCTCTGTTGGATTTCCTCTTGGCAAAATCTGTTTGGAGGGAAGCTGTGAATATCAGAGTGTTTTTCTGAAATTAGCACCTCTTTGAAACCTCAGTTTGCCCAGTCCATCACCAGTTACCCTCCTCATCCCCCCAGATATGGAAAACAAGGTGTGAAGTTGGATATAAGTTGGTGAGGAGATGCTCAAGGACTGTGCTGGCATTTCATGCTCTGCCCTGTGCCAGAAGTCTATAATTAGTCCTGAGGAAGACAAGTTGCTTAGTCTGGCTCAACTGCACAGTTCCTATGTACAACACCATTATTTTCCCATGGCAGTATGTAAATTGGAATAAGAGATCCAAGAGTTTGCTGTAAGGCTTGGCACACGTAGTTTGGGAAGTGGAATGAGGAATGTTCCCAGGGCTGTCTGGGGGTGTGCTGGGGAGGGCAAGGGCACGGTCCTGGGGAAGTCCTTGGGTGTAATTGCCAGGGAGCATCCGGAGCTCCACTTGGCTCTCCTGGGGGAGTTGCAGAACCACTAGTTGTTGGAGGAACTAAAACCACAAAAGTGCTTCTCCTCCTTTAGTTGTGCCTCCTGTATCTTCAGTGCAGCCAAGGCTTTGCCACCAGGGAGTAGAGCCAGCTGGGATAGGAGGAGGGAAAGATGATGAATATCTGCCCTCTTGAACAATGTTCAGTGTAATTATAACAGCTCATTATTGTCCTAAAGAGCTGCCAGTCTGGGCTCTTCCCGTGACTGGATCAGGCTGTGCCATTGTGTGAAACACCCTTCCTTGCCATCCCTCAGACACTTGGCTGTGACCAAAGTATGACAGAACAAACCGATGCACAGAGGTGGAGTTTTTCTGTGCTTTGCTCTTGTCCTGGCCCCAGCCCCGGGCTCTGTTGGGGTGTCCTTGGAAACAGCCTCACTCACTCGGACCTGTCTCCCAGCATCTCCCTGCGAGCTGGGAGGTGGGAGCTGAGCTGGCACTTACCTGCCCGTGGCAAAAGGGTGAATCCTCACGGTGTCTTATCACAGAGTGCTTTTTTTGGAGCAGTTGTAGCAGGGCCCACCTTCAGGAGATCTTGGCATCGGTGGAAGCCAGGCTAAGGCCCTTCTGTCCCCGTCCTGCAGTTTGCTGTCACCTTGGTTTCTGGGGCTGTGTGGTAAAGCGTATCACTGAAGTGACCTGGGTTAAATATAACAATCTTCTGAGGGTCATCCGTAGTGCAGACCCAGGAAAGCACAAGCTGGCACAACTTACACCCTGTGCCTTGCCAAAGGCAGAGCGGGGGGAGCAGGTCGGGCTGAGCGGGGACTGTCGGAGCCAGTGAGGCTGCCTGTGTTATTGAACCATGACCTCACGCCCACGGAGGTTGCTGCATGGCTCAGTGGATCTCTGCCAGGCCTGATATCTGTCCAGTGGTATTTTTTTTCCCCCCTTTGATAATTTCAATATTATGTCTAAACAGTTCCCAGCTGGCAAGGGATTTTATTTTTCTTTTTTTTTTAAGCATGCGTGAGGTTGTTGATTTAACGAGAACTGGAGTGGGGGAGGAAACCCAGAAGGGAAGAACAAGAAATGCCAGGTCTGCAGGCTGCAAAAGTTCATGGATGAAAGGACTGGCTGGTGGCAGCCAGCTGTAATGATGACTGCTATAACTGTCTCCCTTGGCCTGTCCTGGCCGTGCAGGGTGTGGTCTTGGTTCTCTTACATTCACCTCCAAGTAAGAAAATGCAATAGAACTTATGGAAGAAATCCTGGGACCAGGGAGGTTGCTGTTGCATGGAGATCCATGTAAAACATGAGCAGACCAGTGCTCTCGGGCTTTAGTGGCCACCTGAATGAACCTGTTCCTTTGGAAATGGTGCCTGGGGGGGATGAATCTGCGTTGGTTGCACAGGTTGCCTTCCTCAGCCACCGCACCCTTGGTTTCTGAGGCCTGTCAGGCTCTGCCATTCCTGGCTCCCACCTGAGCCTTCCGTGGCAGGTGATGGACCCCGGCAGGAGAGGATCCTCCCTCTTGGCAGGGCAGCTCCCTCAGCTCCTTGGAACAGGCTACCAGCTGCCTGTCTGGGATCACTCCCTGGTGTGAGATCTGTCATAACCAGCTCTGCCGACCTGCCTCCCGTACGGCAGCGCTGACCTTTGGAAGTGAGAATAAACAGGATGTTTGTGTGCTTTCCTTCGGTGTGAGCTGCTCTAGCCAGGCCTGGGGGTGACTGTCCCTGCTGTCCTCTGTGCCCCGAACCACTGGAGTTAAATAATCCTGCCTTGGAGCCCCAGGTCTCCCAGCCTTGGTCTGGTGGTATGGCAGGCAACCCTCTTGCACCACCACAGCTGGATGGGCCAGAGCAGGTTTGAGGCTGTCAAATTGCCTTTTCCTTCAGTTTGCTCCATGCTCTGCTGTGGCTCTTTTTTTTTCTTTTTTTTTTTTTTTCCTCTTTTTTGGGGGGGGAAAGACGGAAGTACTTCCTATTTCAAGTCCTGGCTTTGGTTATCGCCAGGAAATCCTCACCTTCTCCGCTGGTGGGAGGAAGTGGATGAAATTTTAGATTTCTGTTGAGGCAAGTGTTATTTGCGTCACTCAGCTTGATGAGGGCAGCGTTGGAGAGCAGTGCCTGTCATGATTTATTGGCAAAGCCTCCTCTGTTATCTACAGACTTCTGAGGGCAGGGTCCCCATGGCAGACCAGTAGTAGCAATCATTTCCTTGAACAGCAAAGAGCTTTTGGCAAAAATAGTTTGGATTAAACATTAATTGCAAACTGTTGTTCGGCTGCGGTCCTTGTTGTTTGTAGATGGTTGGCATTCTCACATTTCTATCTGCACCCCAAATAGTGTCAGACAGCACAGTATGTTGGAAAGCTCTATGTTAATCAAAGCAGATATCAAATTGTTTGCCCACCATATCGACAGTTTGATTTCAGGAGTCGTTTGACGCCTGCAAATTTGAACGTGGAGAAACGTGGCACTTGAATTCATTCATGCCTAAGTGTGGTCTTGTATATCTGTGGATCCTGATCAGATGTTACACACACCCCTTCCAACCAGCACTGTTTTTTCTCGTGTGATATGTGTTCTTTGCCTTGTAGCTTATTGCCATGTTCTTTATTCGACAGGTTGTGGCGTCTGGGTGTTTCTAGAGTGAATTAACCATTTCTGGAAGCCTACCAGACAAAATCAAAATGTGGGGAGACCATCGACAAGGCAACAGAATGGGGTCTTTTCGGTAAGCACTTGAATGTACAGTTTGTTTCAACAACTTTCTTAAATACAGTAAGCTGTGGGAACCCCCTGTTTACTGTTTTGGTAGAAGTTGTGAGGTCTGTGTGGAGCTAGGTGTGACTGCCAAACAACAGGCAAGTTAACTGACAGTGTAACTTTTTGCATTTCTGTGAAGTTTTTAATTTAGTTTTTTAACCAACAACTGCTTTTAATAGTTCTATTCCTTCTCCTCACCACCTTTTCTAGTGATACTTAGTTTAGCTGTTGTGAGCTAAGGTGATGATGTGCCATATGGTTTTGGTGCTATGTGCTATTAACACCTGTAAGAGAAGAAAATAACTTCAAAAATCCTGGCACTTTCCTTGCACAGGATATCACACAGGATTTTATGAAAACTTTGAGAGTTTAATTCTTTCCATGAGTTTAATAAGTCCATATGTCATAGAATCACAGAATGGTTTAGGTTGGAAGGGAGCTTAAAGACCATGTCATTCCAACTCCTGGCCATGGGCAGGAACACCTTCCATTAATCCAGGTTGCTCCAAGCCCCATCCGACCTGGCCTTGAACACTTCCAGGGATGGAGCATCCACAACTTTCTGGGCAACCTGTGTCAGTGTGTTATCATCTCACAAGGAAGAATTTTTTCCTGATACCTAATCTAAACCTGTTCTCTTTCAGTTTAAACCAATTCCTCCTTGTCCTGTCGCTACATGCCCTTGCAAAAAGTCTGTATTCCCATATACTCCTTCCTAAGGCATTTTTGAATGTCACTGGAACTGTTCTAAAGATCTGTGTACAGCTGATCTGCACAGCATGATATTTCTCTTATTTTTGTTGCTCTGGTTGTTACTGGCCCCTGTGTTTGCAAGAGGGCCCTGGGTATAAAAGTGGAGCCACCAAAACCTGCAATTTTCCTCTGTTGTGCGTAGTTCTTTCATCCTTTGCTTATGTGTGCACCTCAATTCCTTGAATATCAGCGTGATAAAGGTGCTGCTCGTGCCATACCTTGGGTTTCTGCAATCAGAATACTTCAAATCCTTGTCTGCTGTAATGTGTTGAGAAAGCTGATGAAAACCAGTATCCTCCAGAACATGTCCTAATGGTATTGATGAGGGAGTGATTGTGTCTTGTGATGATATCAATAGTGCTGTTCTGCTGATTTTTAAGTGGATTTTATCGGCATGGTTCTTCAGTGTATTGGGTGGGGAATGCTGTCCTTGATCCAAGTTTTAATTACTGTTGTACGTGGTGGTGAAATGGACCGTGCAGCTTAGGAAATCTGTGTATGGTTTAATTAATCCTGGTGAGTGATTCTGTAGTGAAGCTTGAAGTACAGAATGACTTGCTGTAGTTGCTAAGGAAATGTCCACTGCTTCGGGTAGCACTTGGTGTTATTTTAAAAAGTGTTGATACTGTATTATTCTATTCTTTAAAAAATACATTGGAGCCTCGCTTAAATGAAAAATCAAGTAGCTCCATCTCAAAAAAAAAAAAGAAAAAGGGGCAAAAAGCCTTCATTGGGTTTTGAAAAACTGTCTTAAGAGGAAACTTCTTCCTGAGTGTTTTTATGCAGATGTTGGTAGAGGTTATAGCTCTAGTGTTGTGAACTCTGTGTAAGACAATCTGGAGGCACAAGCTCAGGGACATCTTGGATGTTGATTGTTGGCACAGTCCTGTGAGGCATCCTCAGTGTCTGAACTGGTGGCTTTCAGCAGTTTGCCAGTTTGGACTGCAGCACAAGGAAGCATAAATGAGTCTTTGTAGTATGTCAATAAAGCCTGTTTGGTAATCTCTGCTTTCGTGTGCCTCAGGATGATGTGTAAGTGTAGTTGTTTCCGTTCTGCCCGGAGAGCTTAAGCTCGTGGGGTTCCTCACACACCAGCTCCGGCACCTCGGACAGCTGCAGAGCTGTGTGCAGTGCAGGACTGTGTGGATTGCTACCATCATTAATCCATTAATATTGCAGGTATTCCCTGTTGAGTGCTTCTGGAAATTGTGCTGAAATGGGAGCACCCAAGTTTACTTTCTCACATCTGTCGTATGCTGCCTCATCTTAAACTGCCAAACATCAATATCTTCTGCGGATCTTAGACTGTTACACAGCTCTATAAAAGTTTAGAGAAGAATGTGCTGCTGTGTAGATTTGAGACTCTAAAGCACGTTATGAATAATACTGTCTTTATTTCTACAGTGGGAGCCAAGAAGAAAGGTTTGCTCCCGGGTGGAACAGGGAATATCCTCCTTCCCTTGATAGTCTTGCTCAAGAAAGACACTCTGGCAACTTCTCTGGCAGAAAATCACTTCCTTTTGATATCCAGGCACTCTCAGGCATCCTCAATCCTCAGTTTGCCAACAGAGAGGAACCTTCTTTCAGCTATGGAGCTAGAGACGGACCACGTAGTGACTTCAGAGGTGGGGAGGGCCACCATGATTTCAGGGGCAGAGATTTCCCACCATCTGACTTCCAGGGCAGAGATGAGTCTCAGATGGATTTCAGAGGTAGGGAGCCACCCCCTTCTGAGTATAGGGGCAGGGATATGTACTCTGGAGACTTTCGGGAGAGAGAAGGGCCCCCTATGGACTTCAGGGGCGGGGACATTCCTTCAGGGGACTACAGGAACAGGGAGACCTTCCGTATGAACTACAGGGACAGGGAAGCACATAATATGGATTACAGAGGCAGGGATGAACCTCCATCAGACTTCAGGGGAAGGGGGTCTTATGATCTAGACTTCAGAGGTCGAGATGGGTCTCATTCAGACTTCAGGGCAAGAGACATGTCTGAGTTAGACTACAGGGGCAGAGACCATTCCTATTCAGACTTCAGAAATAGGGATGTACCTGATTTGGACTTCAGGGGTGTGGGCACGTCTGATTTGGACTTCAGAAACAGGAATGCACCATCGTCAGACTTCAGAAATAGGCACAGGTCCCGGTCTGATCAGGATTTTAGGAGCAGAGATGTGGCTCCTCCCATGGACTTTTCAGATAGGGAAATGCCTCCCATGGATCAAAACCTTGTAGATTTTAGGCGCAACCAATCTACTGTACCTTTAGCAGAAAGAGAGGGCTCTGGTTTAAGCACCAGCAAGAGAGACGAGTCTGCACTTGGGCTAGATAGAACTCCCTTTGGTAGCCAAAAAGGAGAGTTTCAACACTCGGAAGCACCAGCCAGAGAAGAGGAATCCCTCGGACTGGGTATTGAAGATGACACTTCACACAGTTTCCAAAATAGCCGTGGACCCATTCCTACTCTTCAGGACCAAGAGGAGCAACCTCAGACCTTTGCTAACAAACAGCAACAGCAGCAGCTTTCTGGGGGGGAGCAGCAAAGATCCGATTCTGATCTTGGGTTAAAGGGTGAAGGTGACCTGGATTTCCTTGGAAGGCAAGACACAGACTACCGGAACATGGAGTATCGTGATGTGGATCACCGGCTGCCAGGGAACCAGATGTTTGAGTATGAACATGGCAAGTCCTTTTCAGAAGGAAAACCCAGCAAAGATTCTAGGCCCTATAAGAGCCTTCAGGTAGGTGGTTTTGTCAGTTGGTGTTTCTGTTAAACGTGTGTTGGCCAAAGAGTGGAAGGAGTTGGGGAGGCATCTTTGTCCATATCCCACCACTTCAGTTCTATCCTAATTCACCATCCTGCTCCGAAATCACCCTCTGCTCCACGTTGTTTAGTGGGCACCCTTTCTATCTCAGAAATACTCTCTTCTCAAGAGAAGTGCAGTTTGGCAAACGAGAATTGCTAAATATGTAGAACCAGATTTGGTTCAGAAAGTCCCCAAGTTGAAAATGACCAGGCAGAGGGAGAAGTGGTGTACAGAAGAACTTACTTTGTTATTTTCTCCTGGATATTGCTTGTGAGCACTACCAGAGAGAAGCTGCTGGCTTGGGTGGGCCTTTGTACAGCTGTTCTTGTGCATGCTTTGTTTTCCTTCAGAGTTAACTTGGAAATCTGAAGGTAATGATAACTACTGAGTTAATAACTACTATTGAATTTGAATAACTACTACTGAATTTGAATCTCCCACTTCTGGAAAGCAGAGAGATGATTGCCTGTTTCATTTTCCTGAAGCTAGATTTCACTGTACAGCTCGGTGAGCAGGTGAAGAGCTCCCCCAGAGCTCTCTGAATCTGACCCAGGGGTTAAAGCTTTGAACCAGGCTACTTATGGGCCCTTCCCTTTGAATTATCCCCTGCTTTGTTTTGCTACTGCTTGTGTACTTTGTGAGCCACCATCTCTGATTTGTAAAATCCATCTTGATTGTGTGAACTCAAGGACCAAGATTACCGGACCTGCCCCAAATATGTGAAGCCAAGCAAGCTCATTCGGCTGGGAGGAGTGCCTGAAACTGCCACAAAGGATGATGTAAGTGGGATGTTTCTCATCCAAAAACTTCTGTCAAGGCTTTCTAAGGTGCCACTTTTAAGTCTGGTTAATGTAGATCAGATGGTCTGTCATTTTCCCCAGGGGAAAAATCCAGATTTAGAAGTCATTGCAATGTTACCTTTTATCTGATTATTCTGGGTTTTTGGGGGGTCTAGAAGTGTTGAGTTTTTCTGCAGTTGCATGTGGGGTGTTGATAGCTAGAAGCCTTGACTCTTTAACGTGTCTTACTTCATCACTGCTTTATATATACCAAATATTGTTACTGCTATTTTAGGCTCAGAAGACATGTACTGTCTGAGTGAGCTTGTTTGTTCTTAGTTACTTGAAATTGCTTAAAGGAGATCTTACAAAGATGGAAAAGATGTTACTGCTTAGTAAAAAATAATAAAATGATCTAGGCTACAAAGCTCCCCTTCCTAGATCTTCCACTTTGAATTAGGACTTTAGGGATTTTTTTTGTTGTTCTTTGGTGACAGTTCCAGGCGTGAGAACCCTTACATGCAGCAGTTTTTGCTGGGGTTAGCTGTGTTGATCAGCTTCTGAGGCTTGATGCTGGAGAACTCATGGCAGAAACTTTGTCCTTCGATAAGGCTCGGAACAGTCACCCGTGTACTTTGGTCTTCTTAAAGGCAGTGGGACATCTCTGACCTTAAGTAAGGATCAGAGGTGAACTGTCTGGCTGAGACCAGTGTAATAAACCTTTGCACAGTTGAATTGTGGTGTAAATGGAGCTCACTTCAAACAAAACCCCAAAATACTTCTCCAAACTCAGTAACAGTTCTCAGGTACTGCCAGAACTTAATCAGGAAAGTGTGTCAGTTTGTAGCAGAGTCAACCTAGAAATAAAAGAAGTCTTGGAGAGAGAGAAATGTACATTAGCAGGTACCTTGCTATTGGAGGTTTGATTTCGGAGATGAAGTGGATCTCATTTTTCCTGTAGATTCTCAATGCTTTCCGAGGGCCTGATGGGACACCTGTGAAGGACCTGCGACTGAAAGATTACAGCTCAGGTGAGAATGCTTTCCCAGTGCTTCTAGTTTTGAGTTACAAAATAGTACTTTTTACATTTACACTCACTTAGGCAGTTTGGTTAAAGTCTTTGGTGCCCTAATTGCAGATATTTTTGAAGAAAAATGCCCTGAGTTTTGTAGTTTGTTCTGTTGTCCTCAAAACTGATGGCTTTACTCGCTGCTGCTTCAGAGGTAAAGCATGTGTCCTCTAGAACGGGGTAGGAGCAGCAGGAAGAACACTAAGGCTGTTCTAATAGCCATCAAGAGTAAAGCCACGGGACAGCAGCTTAATTCCTTTATATATTTTTTTTTAATTGTTATTGAATCCTTTGGGATTGTTCTAAATCTTGTTTCTGAGGTGGCCTTATTGTGGAACATGTCCTGCTCCAATAGCATCCTCAGGAAATCTCTTCCATCCTAACATTTCTCCTTCAGTAACATGAAACTGGTGCCCTGCTTAGGTACGAAGACAGGTTATAAAAACAGGACAAAGTAAGTTTTTAAGCAAATATCCAAGTCCTGAGTCTGGATGCTCTTCATCATTCAAAGAATAAAGTTCTGCTGTACTTCTGATCAGTGTGTATAGGATTCTGAAGAAAGAAATATTTTGCAAGGCTGCTTTGTGAGAAAATTGTACTGGAACAAAGATGTGCAATGGTAGGAAATGCAGGGTGAGTCCTGGGGGTTGGTTTGGATAATACTAGTAGGAAATACCTGGAAACTAGTATTTTATTTTTTATTTTTTAAACCTAGGAGAGCAGAAGCTTCTACCTTCATCAGTGCTTTTTCTTACTTCCAGTATGGTTTTTACATGAAGCAGCTGGAGTTCTTGGTGTCAATACCTTATATAAAGGCTTCCAATGTGTTTAGTAACTGGGGAGAGAAACTGGGGCAATGGGGTATTTCTCAAGTGTATTTTTGTTTCTGGAAGCTGTCAAAGGAGATTTCACAACCTTCTCACGAACCTTTGAACTAAAGAACATCCCCGTGTCACGTAATCTGGTCTGGCCCAACAAGCAGAGCTTAAGGGGCACAGTCAGTCTTGCTTCTTTTCCTCTTTTCTAAGGACAGCTCAGCGTGGCTGTCGTCACCCCCACGGCACTGACTGCAACACAGTAATTGCAACACGCTCCTCTTTTGCCTGTGCTGATGTGATTTGTCAGTTGTTGTGGGTTTTTTTTTTTCTTCACTAATAAATCAACTTGAACTGGGAATTTCTTCGTAAATCTCTTCCCATGTACGTTATTAGGGCTTACTGCCCTCATTAGAGAACTGCTGTGTCTTCCTTCCCATTCCCTATCTCAAAGGCTGCTCAGGGTGAGACACAGTGTCTGAAGTGATGTGCAGAAGCTCCGGTATCTGCGGGTGGTCACATGTTACATGAGGGTTGCCGTTTTCTGCTGTCTCTCCAAAAGCTGCGTTCTGATTCAGTCTGTGTCTTCAGCTGCAAAGCTGGGGGGTTTAAAAGTTTTTCTGGCAATTGTGGAGAGGCAAGGAATGAAAACTAGCTCATGTTTTATGAGCTGCGTAAAGCTGTCAACATCAGTCATTTAAGTGGTGGAACATTGTTCTAGGTTACGTGGATGCTCCAAAATCTTTGTTTTGCGTTAAATCCTGAGGCTGCAAATGCAGCTGCTGATTTAAACAGCTCTCTGATCCTTCTTACACAAGATGGATGTGTCTAGGGCAGTAAAAGCTTCCCGAATTGTGAAAACTTCATCTTGAAATTGGGTAACTAGAAGCAGTAGTAAAATTAATCCAGCTTTTTCATGTTAGATCATCCTAGAGGAGTGTGTAGAATTCAATTCGTATTAACTTCTGAAAAGCTAAGCCTGTTTGAAACTAGAGGTCAGTCATGGGCTAAACAATGCTTTTGTGGTGGGGGTGTGTGTAAATATCCCTAAGAATGGAAAGTAAACCTTCTGGATCACTGATGTCTCTGGGATACATCTGGGCCCACGGGCTGTATCGGCTCGATGGCTGGCTCAGAGGAGCACGTGCTAAGCCAGTCTGAGTGGGTTGTATATTTTTGAGTGATGTCCAGAAATGTTAAAAATAACATTAATCATGAGTATGCATGTTTAGTGTGTTTCAGAGAAGAATGCCTGCAGCTGTGGGAGAACAATAACAGCCATAACAAATAACACGCAATTAACTCGAAATAAGTGAGGTTTGGATCGGTTTCACAAAAAGATAACGCTTATCATAAAGCTTATCTCAGCAGCTTCAATGTGATGATTCCACTGTATGATCTTTCACAAGACTCTGTTTTGGGGGAAAATATATGGTTGATTTTTCTTGGAAAAGCAGCTCAACTTCTTTATAAAGCCCTATTTGTTACATACTGTGTATGTGCGAAGGGAAGTCTATTTTCACTGATGGCTGTGCTGAGAATGGAACACTGTTCTTATTATACCTGGTGTGATTTTGGTATGCATTCAAGCTGTTGATTCTTTAGGTTATTTTGTCTCTGAAGCCCACAGACTGAAATGGTGGCTAGATTTTAAACGAGGCAGTGAAAGGAGAGACCTTAAGAAGTGGCATAGTAATTCTATTTAAATCAAAGAGGCAGATATTTACAATGATAAGATGTCAAAGTTGGACTTCATAGTATTACCCTAAAAAAAAAACATTTACTTGTTATTTCCATCAGTTAGATTTAGTTGATGCCTCTGTGTTCAGACTGAAAGTGCCAAATCCATTTGTGGGGGTAAGAGGGCTTCTTCCAGTGTGGTGTGTAAGCCTTGGCAGAAATAACTGTATTAGATTGTTGGCTTATCTTCCAGCTTGCTTTCTCAAGTGTGTTTGGTCATGTCTGTCCAATTAATCATTACAAAGAACAAACCCTGAGGTGACAGTGGAATCTTCTCAAAGACCATCAGCTGCTTTGGTGTGCAGTATCTCCTGGTGCCTCTCTGGCTGCCTTGTGCAGATATCCCCCTGATTCGGGAGCTGCTCGCGGTGATGACTTGCCAGCAGCTCTCGGGGAAAGGCTTGTCTGTCAGTAACAGCTCAGTAGCAACCCTGTCCCATCTGAAGGTGCTTATCTGTGCTCACTGGGGTCAGAGCTTTCATGTGGCTTTACACCATGGTCCCCCCTCTGTGGGGCTGTTTGTGCAGCATGTGACAGTACCAGGCTGCTTGTAGCCCTGGGTCTGTCCTTCTCCTGTTACTGTCTGTGCACTTGCATCAGTGCTGACTGCCAGGAACTTGAAACCAGTATCTTTTGACCTTCAAGGAGTCTTAACGTGAACACACCTTTCCTGGTTTTGATTTTGATCATAGTTTAAACTTATCTCCTGCCTTGTTCTCATCAGGTTTTATTTCCACTCCCCTGCCTAATGTCAAACATAAGCAAAGCCTGAGGTCTTATCTTGAGGGTCTGATGTGCCCAGGACTCTGGCTGAGCACACACATACGTGCCCTGGAGAAGGGAGCATGTGGAGCCATCTTTGTCTTAAAGGGCTGCTTTAGGAGTTGTTCACTCCTAAAAGATGCTGCAGTGGTATCTAAGTAATAAGGGAAAACACGAAGTGTACTCTGAGCCTTCTGTTCAAATTGTTCTCCTGCACACAGTCTGCAGTGGGACAAGCTTGGAACATGTGTTTTCCAAGCATGATTTGTGTTAGGGTTGATATCAGCAGTTGTGAAAGCTGTTCAGGGAAAGCAAGCATGAGAAATTGCTGGCAGCCCATGAGACTTTTCTATCTCGCTCCACAAGCCCATCTGGGGAACCTGAGGAGTTTTTGCTGGGCTGGGAGAGCCTGGTGGGGAATGGGCACGCTCACCACGGCAGAGAGGAGCTCTGGAGGGACCTGGAGGGACCAGGTGAGCTGGATTATAGTCAGCAGGAGCAGTGAGGTCTATCCCAGCCCCTTTATACCCTCTAAATTAGTGCAGCACTTCAGAAATTTTGTTAACCCTCTTCTGACCCTTCCGAATACTCGCTTTTGAACCCTGGGTGGGGATGTGGGAAAACAGTTCTGCACCCCTGAGAAGAAAAGCACACTGGAACTGGGATGCCTGGAGCAGGGAGGAGCTCTCTGAACAGCAGTAATGCTTTGGCCAGAGCGATGTCCACATGGATACAGGTGGCTGATGCTAAAGGACAGGCATCCTCCTGTGGTGGAGGAACACGCAGGACATGTAGTGTCACCTGAAAACACGACTAACTTAGAGCTGCTTTATGGCAGCTGCCTGCTCTGTTTTGAAAAGCTTTTGTTTTGGCAAGTACTGTTGGCACTAAATGTACTTTATTACTTGCTCGGCCACCTTCTTGCCCTGGCATTTATGTTTTGTTTCATTGCTCCAGACCTGGTCCTAATGTGATGCTTGGAACTGCCCCCCTTATCCCTCCCTGTGTTAAACTTAAACTGCCTTGGCCAAGTCCTAGGAGAAACTGTATTATCTTGCTTGTTCTTACTGAGCTCTGCCGCATTGGTGCCCTGTTAAATATTAATAAGCCCCTTAGATAAATCTGTAAGACGTGCTTTTATTTTTTTCACCTGGTAGTGCAGCCTGTCGTGTATACCAGAACAGTGAATCACTGGTTTCAGGAATATATCAGGAAGCCTCTGGAATTTAAAACTGGTTTGTTTTTTTGTTTTTTTTTTTTTTAGTGTTATGTTTTGCGAACACTCATGGTCTAAGGGTTCAAAAGTTTCCAGTTCATGATGGAAAAATTGGTACAGATTTTTGCGTGGTGCATCTCTCCATGGTAGGGATAAGGTTTTCATTTTCCATGGCCATCGTGCTGCAGCTTCCAGCCATATGTAGGGCTGGAGAGGTGAGCTGCTGCTCTGTGTGGGGAGGTGTGCGGCAGAACTGTGCTGGACTGAGTCCTTTTGTTCCCTTTCTGGAGTGATGCAGTGCCCTTGGGGAAATCCCCTCTGAAGGGTGAATTTGTGGCCAGCTAGTGGCTTCCTTATGAAGATAAGCTGGCACCAACCCTCTGGAGTTAGATTAGGAATAGGTCCCACAAGGACTTAGATTCTTTGATTTGGTACAAAGAACATGCTGTGGGATGTCTGTAGCACACAGAGGGGCATCTTGCCTGTTGGGCTAATTATTCAGAGAACATCTTATCTCACCATCAAGGCTGGTGCTAAGGCACCACAGGACGAATAATCTCTTGTGTTTGGTGCTCTGCACAGTGAAGGTTGTGTGGCCCACTCTGCTGTGTCAGCCACGACTTGGGCACTTGCTGAGAGCTGAAGTGATCATCCACAAGCTCACAAGATGCTGTAGCACACGTGGAGTTTCTTCTTGAGGCCAGATCCCCTGCTCACCAGCAGAGTTCTGCAGTCTGCAGGGGCTCACCGGTCAGGAGCTGCAGAAATGTCTTCAGTGCTGATCTGCATGAAGCAACTGGTTCTAATTTGTTCCAGAATAGCCCTGCCAAGGACTAAAAAAGCACTTAGCTGGAATTAGTCCATGGTCATCAATACCAGTCCTTGCCAGTTTTCCCAGCTGTGTGGGCAGTAGGCTTTTGGCTTGTCTTACTTGGTTTCAGGGCAGTGGTGCATTGTTTCTTGAAAGCAAAAGGCATTCTTGCTCATCTTTCCTTATCTGTGATGTGGTGGCTTAGGAAATAGGAAGTACAGATCTGTTCTAAGTCAGTGTTTGTGATAGTGATCAACCTTGGTTCAGGGTTATAAGGCCTGTCCAACAGAAAAGGCAACAAATACATTCATCCATAAAACATGCTCACAGCCCTTTTGACATGCAGAATCTTCCCTGTAGCCATTTTTACAAAGGTGCTCGTTCCTTTTGTATCTCTAGAGCAAAACTTCAAGGCTTTGCACAGTGTGCTGACATTGCATTCATTGCTCTGCGTCCTTTGTGCTAAATATCCTGGAGACCAGGTTCACATTAACAGCACTTTAAAACCAAGCTCCTGTCTGCAACACTTCCCCAGATATGCAGCTTCCAGTCCCCTCATGGAGTTTAGTGAAAGCCCCAGCCTTTGTCAGGTTCCAGGTTTCTGTACAAACATAATGCCTTCGTCTTTAATAGAACTACAGTTTGTTCAATCTTGGCATTGTGTGTTTTTCCCTCCTCTCCTCTCTGCTGGTGTATAAACTCCCCTCCTTGGGCTAAGAAGGGTTGACACTTGTTTGGGGTTGTGACTGTAGTAGTTCTTACAGTTTATGGAGCTGCCTTTGAGGGCATCTCAGGCAGGTACTTTCTGTGTCTTGGTCTCCAGGAGGGAGGGAGGAGGATGGACTGTAGTGCTCTACCTTTCAGAATACAGCTCTGTTTCATATCCTGTGGTTTCAGTGCTCTTCTCTGTCGTGAATGAGTGTGTAAGAGTGTACTTCTTTACGCAGAGGGACAGTAGGAAGTGACAGGCCTTTTCCCAGCAGCAGGTGTGGCTTGTAAATGCTCAGCCTTTGAAAGGAATTTGGGATATGGCTTGCTGCAGATTGTCCTGTTTATTCTGGTATAGCTCTTCAGCTTTAGTGGCTCTGAAGACCAATTTATCTGTGCAGTAAAGAGATATGACAAATTTATGGATACTCAGAATCCACCAGCTGGTATTGAGAGAGCTCATGATTTTGGCTTCTGTGTTAGCATAGATGGATTGCCGCCGTTCCCTGCCGTGCTGGGGGGTGCCCTCCAAGTTTTCAGACTGTGTGGACAGATTTGTTTCCTCTGCCTGCCACAGAAGGCACTACAATGCCCTAAGGGCAGTGCCCACTGTATAAGCACAGGTACAGCCACTCCTGAGCATGTCCAGGAGCTCGTGTTTTCCTGGAAGCACTGTGCGTATGATGCCTGCTAGTAACAGTCCAGTGTCATAGCACAGAAATACAGAGAAATACTGTGTTTTCCAGTATCTGCTTGTGATGAGGTATTTACTCTTTAGTACAGATGACCTACATCTGCATCTTGCCTTGGAGGAAACACAGAAAACTTGTGCAGTGGGTCAGGGCACGTGGCCAAAGTCTGCCACAGATGAGGCAGATCTTCCTTTCAACTGCAGAATGGCAGACTGTCTGAGAACAGTGTCCACAATCCTGTCGCCACTCCCCGAGCTTTGCAAAGTGTGTGAGACTGCGGATTCCTTCAGGAGATGTAGAAGTCCTTCATAGGCACTCCATACTTTGTGCTGTAGTTGCCCTTGGAGCAATAGAACTTTCTTTTCTGCAGAGGCTTTTCTCAGCTGCACTCTGCTCTGCCGTGCTGTCTCTGGAGAGAGCAGGCAGCAAGAATTTCCTGCTTCTGCAGCTGTCCATGGCTCTGCTTTAATGTGCCACCACACAGAGTCCTAGAAGCCCACAAAATGGCAAATGCTTTTCTTCTGTGGTAGTTCTGTCTCATCCTACGGGGTAAAAGCACAAGTGAAGTGTTGTTGGGTTGGCAGAGAAGCTCTCTGTCCATGGAAACTGCATCGTCGCCATCTCCTGTGAGGCTGCTTGGCCCCACCCGGCAGATGCCGGGACCTCCACCAGGTTTGCAGCAGTCCCAGCTGCCCGGGTCACTGCCCAGGTTAGTGTAGTGGAATTACTTTGATGCCAGACCATCTTCTTCCCGGCCCAGAGGAAAGAATGTTTTCACGTAGCACCACAGCAGGTGGGCGTTTGTCGGGCTTGTTTTTGAGAGGGCAGGTGATGGATCACCAGGGACTGGAGGTGACCTAATGCCTTAAGCTTGTCAGGGTGTGCAGTGACACGACTGACTGCGTGCTCACTCCTAGAATCCAGAAGCTGGACCGCCTCTCAGGTTGGATGCCTTTGTCATGTTGCCATCCTGCCTTCTTTCCAAAACTATCTTTGCTTTGGCACAGACGAGGCTGCTGTCACTACAGATCTTTTCGTTTGGCCTCCTAAAACTCCAGAGATATTTTTTTTTATGTCTTCACACTGCTTACAGCCCCTATGAGAACAACGTTATGGTTTTCCTTTATTTAGATCTTTGATATAACAAACTATCATGAAGTAACACGTTACTATGTGTCAGTTGTTCAGTAGAAACTGTGTGTGTATAGAAACAAGTCTTATTTTAAATCCCAAGTCTTTGATCTTTATCTCTGAAGCCAAAGAACAGTAATTTTAAGGCAAGCTTTCCGGATTTTATCCAAACTATTGCATGCTAACAGGGACCCTCCATTTGCTGTCAAAATTCACTTTGCTAAAACACATCTGTTTCAGAAGCAGAATATTCCTTATTCCAGTACTTGCAGAGCAGCTTTCTGGAGCTCTAAATGTGTCTTTACTCCTAAGTATTAGGCATTTGTGCCCATTTTGAGTGCAGAAAACAGCCGAGCATACTTTGGGAGCATCCGTGAAGGATTGTGTATACATAGAAGCACTTAAGGGAAAGCAGAAGTCCTCTGGATCTTATGTGCTCAGTTTCCTTGTGTTCTGATTTCGCCTGTCGTACACAGCTTGTGGTACTGTAGACTTGTGCAGCTGAGAGGAAGTAGCTAAATAAGGTACAAGAGTTCTTTTACACAATTGACCTAAAACATGGGGGGAGATGAGGACATGCATGTTTTAGGGCTATGCTAGGGCCAAAATCAGGGTGAGTTCAAGTGCTGGAGGTCTGTTCCTGTTGGAGAGGTCATTTGGACAGCGTAGCTGTGCTGCAGCGTGCTCAGAGGTTGGGGGGAGGAAATACTGATCTTTCCTTAATGTCAGAGTCTGTGTTGATCACATATACTTCTGCAAATCATTGCTCTGTTCTACTTCCTTGGAGATCCTGAAACTGTGGTGCTGTGCTAACCAGTAAGTGAAGATAGCAAGATTGATATCTTCATGTGAAACCTTACATGTGCAGTTAGGCCACCTAGAGTCAAAACCACCACACTGTAATCTTCAGTAGTGGTTTTTCATTGCTGGTTTGATTGCTTTGGTTCTCCAGGTCGTAGCAGTAAAATACCAGTGGGTGTCTGAGAGCTCTCACTCACAGGGGAGCACAGCCTACATTGGAATGTCTGCTGAACCAGTTCCAGCTATTGGATGCCTGACCCTATCCCTCTGTTAAAATCCCTTGCCCTGTTGTGGTAACAGCAGCTGAATTGCTGTGTTCTGACAGACAAAGTGTGTGTGAAGGTTTTGGAAGTAAAAGTATCCAAGCTCAGCAGCTGCTACATAGAGCTTGAACAAGCCCTGTGGAGGAGGCAGGGAAGAGGCACAACAGTTGGTGGCAGGAGCCTCTGTAGTTGCTCCCCCTTTAGAACCAGCCTCAAGCCACTTGTTTTTGTTTCAAGTGTTGTGCTACAATTAATGTGATTGTGGAAAAATCAGGCAATAGCGCGTTTTGAAGGTGCGGTGCCCTTGTTTCACAGGCCTCCATTTGAGTCATGGTCTGAAATGGAAGGATGCTCTGGTGATGCTGGGGCAGGGGGGCAGATCGGGAGTGCTGTGCCGCCCAAGGCTGATGTTACTCCGTAGTTCTCACATCCTGAGTGTGCTTGTCAGATCCATGCAAAGCTCTGGATCTGGGGGCGGGGGAAAGTGTCAAGCCCCCGCACATCTTCAGCAGCGGTTTGGAGCGGAGCAGTGGCTCCAGGTTGCTCTCTTCTTGCATCACTACTTCGGTGCTGTCTGTGCAGGGACAGCTCGTAGTGAATTCCAGAACGCTGCGTCCCTCTGCAACCCGACCACAAGAGCCCAGCGTCTGGCCTGAAGCTGCTTTTTGGCAGGATATGGGGCCACAGCTATTGTTTTTGTACATGTTACTGCCGCTGTGTTTATGAGCTGGGTGGGGGAGAGCAGAGGTGGGAGAGTGCAGAAGGAGAAATGTGCTGGGCTTCCCCTTAACTGCCTCCATGTAATGCTTGGAATGATCCTCTGGCATATATTCTTCCAAGCGTCTGAGCTTTTGTATATGTGTATAACATTCGGCATTGCACTCACAGTTGTGTCATGCTGGATTAAATCCATGTCTAAACCACTCATTCCCTTCATGAGGACTGGGATGGAAACGTCCTCTTGTTGCAGAGCAAATAAAGTGAAAACTTCTGCAATCTTGTTTTCTGTCAGGAGATCCCTGGCTTCACACACACATGGAAGTAAGATAGTGCTGATCCTTGCTGATTGCAGCAGCTTTCAAAAACCTTCTCTGAAGGGGAATCAGGAGCCTTCTGGGCTGACAAATATAATTCATGCAGCTCTTTGCTAAACAGAATGGAAAGAAGCAACTTAAAAGTTCTGGGTTTGAGTAAGACTTTAAAATGTACCGTGTGAGGCCGCACGCTGTGTGTGAAGTAGCAGAGGTGTCTGCCCGGAATGCAGAACAGTCTCCCACCAAGGGGCAGCACTGCTCCTGGAGAGCAGCTGCCTTCTGCAGAGAGGAGAACTCCTTCATTTGCAAAATGTGATCCGGTGTGGCTGTGCTGCAGGGCAGAATGGATGCTGTGGGAACAGCTGGATCAATTTGGTTCAGTCGATCCTGCCAACTGAAACCGTACCTCTAGTTCCAGGTGTCCACTCCATGTAAGAGTATCGAGTGGCTTTAGCTGCCTTCCACCACAGATGCTGTGCTGCTGGACTCCATCTTTCACTGAGCTGAAAAGCACCCAGATTGATAAATTTCCCTCTAGTGTAATTATATTGACTAAAATAATATGGGAAAGGGAATAAATTCCTGTGTGATGTGGACGATGTGCTAGATACAAACTGGAGTCTCATTATTAAAGGCAAAGGTGCAAGTGAGAATTGTGTTGTTAGAACTGCTTGCAAAGAGCTCCCAGAATAAAAAAGAATTAAAAATCAGTGGAGTTTGATGATTAAATATTTTTGTGTGGCCTTGTTTCCGAGGTGGTAAAGTACAAAGATGTAAAGAAACAGAGAAGGAAAAACTGGAGAGTGCAGCAAATGTTCTTTGGCACAGACTTGGGGGAGATGGGGGTGGTTTTCCAGCAGGTTGGAATGCCTTGTCTGAAAGAAACATGGGTGGAGTTACCTTCCAATGGAAGGTGAGGGGCTGAAGCAATAGGAGCCAGATATAAACCTGGTTTGAAGGTACCAGGGTTAAAATATGCATCTTAAGGAGAGGAGACAAGCTCTCCACCAGGACATTTAGGTACCTAAGATGGTACAAATCACACGCAGACCAGCTTTCCTCTCACTCCAAACCCACCAAAAGAGCAGCAGGAGGAGGGAGCCAAGCCTTTCCTCTCACTGTGTGTCTGCATAGGAGCATTTTGGCCCCTGGTCACCTGGAAAGCACTCTTTTGGAGTGAGGTGGCCTTGGCCTGTGAAGGGTGAGGTTGTGACTCAGCACTCCAGTTCTTGGAGATAGCTCTGACATCGAGGATGGATCTTGAGTTGGTCTTAGGTTCTGTAGTATCCACCCTGCACTTTGCTCTGGGACATAATATTTCAGTGCAGGTAACTGGAGTACACAGTTAAATCAGTGCATCCTTCTGCAGCGACTGAGATGACAGCTTTCCAAGCAGTGAGAAGAGGAAAGGAACTAGAGTAGCTTCTTGAATCTAAACTTAAAGCTCTCACACCCTCTTGTTACATGTGCAGTAACATCCATACCAAAATGAGAAAGTTGGAGTTCTCATTCCTGCTCTGCTATACTCTGTACTTTTTCATAATGCAAGGGATTGGACTTCAAATGTAAGCAGGTGTTGAAGGAAAAATAGCAAAGGCAAAGGAATGGTGTTAGTTCTTTCTGAAATATTGCCCAATTAAAACGCTGGCTATTCGTGTAAAATTTGCAGCAAGGTACTTGGAAATGATTTATCAACACTTACTTTGGAGAGCGCTGCGTCCAAGGTAGCACAAAATGTGAAACTGGCAATGGAAAGTCACTATGCCTTAAAAAAACCAACAAAGCAATTAATTCTTGCCCTAAGGAAGGGTGTGCCTGTCACTGGGTTGTGTAAGGGGAAGTGGGAACACTGTACTATTAACATTCATGATAAACTGCACAGTTAATCATCATCCAGCCAGTCCCTGGTTTCTTTCTTTTTCATTCTGGAGTAGAGGGGTGGTGGTTAGAGGGTTTGTCATTGGAGGGAAAGGGAAGTTGAATATTTAATGTGGCTTTCTTTATGGCAAGGCACTAACATGACTCCCGTCTGTATTTAAATGCTGTCCCCAGGTTACGACTATGGCTATGTCTGCGTGGAGTTTTCACTCTTGGAAGAGGCCATCGGATGCATGGAAGCCAACCAGGTTGCTTTACAATTCGGTCAATGCTGCTAGAAGATTTTTAATTACTTTTTTTTGGTGGGGTGGTGGAAAGCCTATGAGGTTTTTGTGAAGGAAGATCTGTTCTTGTATAAATACACAACACCGCGGTTTAAATGCTGTTACCAGAATCTTTTACAAGGCTTAGAAATGCCAGTGGGGAGGAGCTGCTGGACACCAAATGGTCTGCCCTCCTCCCTGGTGTGTGTCAGCACGCTGGCTGGAGTCAGAAGCTGGTGGCTGACAGACTCCTGATGCAGGTTTTGACCCTGATGGTTCTGTACTCACACTGCAATCCGGTTGGGAAGAGCTCTGCTAGCACTGGATTCTTCCCCCGTCTGTGTGCACACACACATGCACATGTGACTGTAGGTGAGGCCTCTGGATGCAGCTCTGAGTCAACTGTGACTTGCAGGCTCCACTTTTCCATATGCCTTGTGTGTGGGAGAGATTCTTATTGTGCATCTCCCCCATATCTATCCCATCCTTTGGCAAACTGGAGCTGCAGACACGAGGACTACCCTCCGTGCAGTTGAGCCTGGTAAACCTGAAAGTTCCCTTAAAAGGACAAAATGGCTGCAATCCCCAGGGAGTAAGTACCCATAGGGGACCTTTACTCTGACCTGGTACTTAAGGCTAGAGCTGTTGTCCACCATACAAGAGCGAGATGCATAAAATTTGTTAGATAAAACAGGTTCCCATCCTACACCACCCTTCCCGTGCCTTGGAACTGTAGGTGGTGGATCTCTCAACAAAACCAACTAAACGATTGAGATCCCCCTTCCATCACTACATCCCTTAAGTTTCCTCTCTGCTGCCTTCCTGCTCCTAATTTGCCTAAGAATCCGTATCAATTATCTTAAGCCTTTTTACCTGAATGCTGGGTCTCACTGTCATGGGAGGAGAGTTATGAGTCAGATTCAGAGCTGTGCATCTGCAAAAATGTACTTACAGTTAATGAGTCTTCACAGCTGGGGTTTCAAAGGTCCCACTAAGCACTCGCATTTGCCTCTATTTTGAGTTACAGAGGTATTGCAACTTACAAAAATGTTTTACAGAAATAATTCTGTTGCTGGGAAAGAGCCTGGCACATTCCCACCAAGGTGGTGGTGAGTAGCATAGAGAGAGAAGGCTCCGGAATTAATTATTACTTTTACCATCAGTGACAACTTCTATTTCCCCCTCAGTGTTGCTACAATTCCCAATTTATTTTGTTGTCACTGGGGAATCTGTAATTATAGATGACATTCCTTTTAACCAAATGCCTCTCCAAATATTCTGCTGACATGAAATTACATCTCCCTGCACAAGAGCAATCCCCAAGTATCTGGGAATTTGGGAATACCTCTTTTTCCTATTGTTGGTGCCTGCTCTGCCCCTTCTCCTATTTGGAGTATGTAGATTTGGGCAGGTTTGGTCCATTGCTGCAGCGAAGAGCCTTTAGGCACCAATCCTTAAACTGAACTGAGTTCTGGTGGTGCCCAATAACTCACTGCACACACGTTAGAAACGTGGGGTTTGGGGTGACCCAAGCTATTTGCATTTGGTCAGGAGAGCTGTAACCTCTGGATTGCCCCACATAGGTTAACTTCTCTAATTTGCTTGTGGTTGAACATGAAAAAGAGCCCTTCTAATTGTTTAAATAAAAGAACTAGCAAGATTTGTGTATGACATACTGCAAGGGAAGATAGGTGTCTTTTAAGTTCTCGATAAAAGCCAAATAGAGATATCCAGAAAGGGAGTTATGAATTCAGTTTTCCTTAGAGAATAGATATCCCATTTTAATGACTTCCAGGGTAGAGTTCTAAGATGGTCTCCTTACACTGAGAATCAGTCTGCATTTCTGCAAGCTGCAAAACCTGTGTTAGCTAAGACACAGATTTTTTGATAGTTCAGTTGTTTTCAGAAGGTTATCAGCTACCCCTGTCAAACTCAGTCACTTGGGAAAGCATAAATAGCAAATGACATCCTGGTCCTTCTCTAGTCAACCTGCCTCTTTCTGAGGCATCTGCAGACTGGGAATAAATAGCTTGTGCAAAACCAGCATTTTTGGATGCTGTTTGATGCCTGTTGAACTGCCCCTGCCTGAAGAACAATTTGCTATGTCCCTATGTTGTCTAAGCCCCATACCATGGAATCCTTTTATTTTACTTGGCACCCACTTAAGATCGTTCCCGAATTTATGAACTACAGGTTTACCAGGTCCAACTCCCTCCGTTCAGTAATGTGACACGTTCATGTGTGTGTGACCACTGAGATGTGAGGGGTTTTTTTTACATGCACTGTGATAAGGAAAGATCCATCCTCTGTGTTGCCCTAATTTTCGAGGAGAGTTTCATTCCACTTGTATTAATTGCCGCAGCTACAGTCATGACAACATCCCCCTTATTAATTGCTTTGCTTTGTTGATTGTTGCACTGGCAATTTATTCCAGCTCCAGGGTCTCCTCTGGTGTGTGTGAAAGGTGCTGGGTTGCTGTTATTCTCAGTGTGGAGGTGCTGGGCACCAAGTGCTGGCTCTCCTGCTGGCTTTGGGGGGCTCTTTGCCCCAGCAGGGCAGATGGGCTGTTGAGTTGTTGTGCAGAACCCGGGTGCAGCCCTTGTTTTGCAGCCTCATGGTTGGTGATGCTCATGGTGGCCTTTCGTTACATGCTGGCTGTCATTTGAGTTGTGTGAGACCTCTCTTCTGTCTGTGAGGAGCTGCTTTTCTCTTGGGGAGAGACAGGTATTTTGAATGGAAGATGGGCTTTCTGTCTGCTGAGTCACATGGTTTCTCCTAAATAATCCTTCCATCCTTTATTTTCGTTTTTGAAAGGCTGGTGGTGTGGCATTTGTCTGACTGTGTTTTCTTTGGCACCCTTTTGACACCCTGGTGTAGTAGGTGTAGTGCTCCTGTCTGGGGGCATCAGGTTGGCTTCTTGGAAGCAACTTTCGGGAATACATCCCATGGCTCTTCTCCATATGCGCTGGGATCTCTTTGCACTCCTTCATCTGTAGAAGAGACAGACACAACAAGATTGTTACTGAGTGTGAGAAAATCAGGTGGGACGTGAAGTACCGTTCGTGTACTGTCGCGTGTCATGAAGGCAGCCGGAGGAGGAGAAATGGAGGGAGCCTGTCTCTGCTGCCTGGATAGTTTAGTGTTGTCACTGAGATGGAGGTGATTGTTACACATACGGAAGCAGGAAGATTTTTTTTTTTAGCCTTAGGAGCAAATGGTTTGTCTCACTGACTCTGTAATATTGTCTCCAAATCCTCTCAGGCCTCAAACTTAGCAACACTGGCCATGTGAATATTTCCTGGCTTTTGTTGCTAGTAACTAACAACCTTGTAATCCTTTCCCCCTGTTTCTTGAGTAAGAGGGCAAGAGAAGAGCTATAGCATGAACTTTTAAAAATACATGCATCATAAATTACTGTGGAGGTCTCCAGGCGTGTGTTAGAGTGGTCATTTCACTTCCTGCACTGAGGTGGAACGTGTCAGAGCAGTTCCCCTGCAGCGCTGCCATGGTTCAGCTTGCCAAGCACAGTGATATTTCCATTCCCTGCTTGTTTCTTACTGGGGAGGGTAAGAGGGATTCTTACTGGATTTTGTGGGTGCTCACTTGAGCTCGTCTCACCCCTGAGCAACTGGAAGCATCAACTGAGCCCTTGTATCCATTCACTGCAGTGCCTTTCTGCATTCCGTGTGAACGGAGCTTCTGGTGCAGATCAGACTTCACAGGCTTTTTGCTGTAGCTGTTGGTGTTAAAATCCACAAGATGCTGTGACAAGCAGGCAAAGCTTAGGACTTTCTGTCCCAAAAACATTTGCAGTAGAAGTCACAACTCTGTGTGGCTTCCCAGTTAAATACAGAAGGCGCATGTGGTTATCCTGAGAATGGAACTTCTCCTGTGACCTGTAGCCAAGGAGTATTTATTGAAGCCTGTGGTGCGAGAAGCGTGTTGCAATTTGTAAGAGAAAATGTGTGTCCAGACATCAGAAATAATTGTTTCCCTTTTGATAGGATGTGCCGAGTTGTGGAGTCTGGCATTTTTTCCTAGAATCTGCCAAATGCCCCCTGTAATGGAAGATGACACCCGCCTCAAATGTATTTTCACGGGCTGTCTGGTACCCATCATTTATCCACTTGACAATGTCAACCCATCTCTTCAGCTTTAACCTGCAGTCGAGGGTGGTGATAGTGGCAGTTGAGGGTGTCCACAAATACACTGAAATCCATTTGTGTGTTAGGCTGAGGGTGCTTGCTTTTGATCTGTCCTCCTTGGATTACCAGCTGACGATATCTTCTGCTCTTCTTGTTGCATATTAGGTGTGTGGATTTTGTTCAGGTTGTAGCTTTGCACATTTTTTCCCCTGTTAAGCTTGTCCTGCTTTTGACTGTGTGATTTTCTTGAATTTCCTTTTGGAGCATGTGTATAGAGAGAGAAAAGGCTTGTATACCTACACCTACACAGTGTTTCTTCTATAAACATCCTAATGGTTTGGGAAACATGCACATTGTGGAGGAATTTTTATGAGCCACCTGACCTATGGAAAGTTCCCTCCATAGGCTAGTGGGTGAGCGAATTTCCAGGCAGCAGAGCTGATTTGGGTTTTTTTTGTGTCTGATTCAGTGTGTGACCTGGTCACGAGCTCAGCCTGGTCTTACATCACTGAGGCTTGACGTGTTGAGTCAGTCATCTGTTCATTCCCTCTTGTGTCTCACTAATCACCCCATCGAACCAGCATTTAATTGGAGTTATAAGCCTCTGAGATCAGTATGGAAGTCTGCAGTGGAAAGCTTCTAATGCTGGGCAGACACTTGCCTCTGAATAAGCAGTTGGATCTGCCTGCAGTGACCTGTGACAGGGCTGGGTGTGTGGGTGTACATGTGTGTATCCTGCAGGGATGTTGTGATAAAGTGATTTTTATCTGTGTGCTGCAGGGACCTTCTTTGTGCAGAGAAGGGTGGCTTTGGTGTGAAACATAACTGCAAGAAAGTTCTGGTACCGAAAATGTTTCTCTGGACCTTCTCTTCCGTCATCTCAACATCTTCTGTCATCTCAGCTGTTCAAGCTGTGTGAATCCTCTTAGTCCCTCTTCCTCTGGCACAGAAGGTTGTAAGAGATCTTCTGCCAGAGACTCCACACACTCTTCCTTCAGCCAGTGGTAGCTGCCCATCAATGAGTTTTTTCTAGCCCTGCCCAGATAAAAAAACTACAACCTCCTTCTTGGCAGCTCTGTCCTGCCTTGCCTCAGGAAGCAAAGTATGCTACGCAAAATGTTTTAAAATAAGTTCACTTTTCACTGGGAGAGTTGTGAAGCTGCGTCTTCTTGCTCTACTTGTGTGATTCCCAAGTTGCCACGTTCCTCTACCTCCCTGCTCATGCTTCAAAATCCTGTCCTCCTTTTTTCTTCAGCCTCACCTTACCCGTGTCAGGGTTAGTATGTGTTTGCTGCTGCTGAACTGCTGCTCTGCAATGGGATTGTCCCATTGAACAGCTTCTGGGTGAGCTGCCTGGAGCACGCAGCAGATGCTTCAGCAGGACTTCCTTGGTCTCTCTAGTTGTTGCTGGGGACGTGTGGCCCAGCAGGGTTATCTCAGGGCTCAAATATGGCTGTATATTACAGAATTATCTATTCTGTGTGCTGAGGTTGGCTTGGGCTGCTGTATAAAGCATCCCTCCCTGCCCTTCTCTAAAATGAAACTGCTCTGGCCTCTGCACATTTCTTTTGTGGTGATGGGTTTGCTGGGATTTGTTGCCAGTTGACACTAACAAATCCATGTGACGATGTCACTCTGAAATACCCATTCTTTCCCTGTAGATTGTAAACTCCTTGTTAGTAAAGTTCTCTGTTGGAATGGATGTTCTGTTTACAATGCCAGAAGCTCGAGGGAATAATTGTGATTTCCTGACATTTGGTTGAATAACTTGATCTACGGGTGGTTGACAAGATAAGTGTCCAGTCCTCTCCGGTTGATTGATGGTATGATGTGATAAATCTGTACTTGCAGTGCATCACTCACTGCTGTCAGGCAGCCAAAGGTTGGATACTCACTCCACTGCTGGCTCTCAGTGAGGAACCACTGTTGGACAGCTGGAGCTTTGGTCATGCCCAGCATGGCTGTTGTAAAACTGGGGGGGGGGGACTCGAAAACTTCCGCTTGTGAATCCAAAGTGCAATGTGTACGATGGATAAGTGCTCTCTGCCCATTCCATAGGGCTAAAGTTGTGTTGTAGAGCACCCATTGGCAGAGCATTCCTAAGAAATGGCTTTGTTTCGGTCACCGTCAGCACGCGAAGCGTTTTCCCGAGTGATGTGGCATCTGGCTCACTCATCCTTTGGATTCTTTTGTAGGTGAGATTTTGCCTTGAGCTAGGAAGGATTGGAAGTAGTCCTTGGATGCACGGGCAGGATACAAATGCCACCCTGTCATGTAGCTGTCAGGTCCTCTCCTCCTAACGTGTTAATGGAATAGTTGTGCGACAACGAGGAAATCTTAGTCATAGGTGCTACACAGAGGTGCAATTTCACCTTTAAACGGAGAGTGGTGGTTTAGTGCTGGCTGCATTTCCTCACTTGTTGGTTTTTCATTGTTCTTGCATTCATGATAAGTTGATTTTGCAACGAAGATCTGTAGAGACTCTAAATATATCCTTGAGTAACCGTTTGGAAAGCGCGTATCGTTGTAGTCTCAAAGTGCTTCAAAGGAGTGTGGCAAATCAGTGGCAGGACAGATCGTGTGCTGCTGCAATTGATAGGTTGTGTACATGGTCAGAAGGGGATTTTGGATTAGGATGTAAAATCCCTTGATCAAGCTCCTGTATGAAAGTAGTAGGACTCATGCCACTAATTTGCTTTGATGCTTTTGAAGTCATCCTTTAAGTAAGCTGGTGACTAACAGAACTGGAGCTGCACTCTCAGAAATTCCCTCTGTACTCTTAGAAGTGGTTGGTGCTGATGATACGACTGAAGTGTCTTAAGGGAGATGAACAGGCAGTGAGAGGGGAAATGTCTGTGTGGGTTCAGTGTACATGAATCAAGGCATCTCAGTGAGTGCACCATAACTTTCATGTCCAGAGCAAGACCATTTTCTCTCACGGTTTTGCCATAATGGTTTTCACAAGACCCGTCATCGTGAACGAGACAACACAAGTTGTTGGGCTGAGTCCAACGAGTCCTTCTTAGCCCAATTCTAGTAACGTCGAGGGGAACACCAGATATGTTTTACAAGCATATGAGCAAGATTATAATGCTAGGACTCCATCTGGACTGTTTTGATAAGTGGGAGCACACCAAAATGTTGCAGTTTTCACTTGATGAGTCGTCATTGTGAGCTTCAGTCTCAGAACTGTTCGTTCATGCTTTTGTGCTATCTTAGCAGCAAGTGCTTTTCCGTTCCTTGGTGCGCTGTCGGTGTTGGATTGCAGGAACAGGAAGGTAAAAGATTGAGTCAAGGTGCTAAAAAATGACAAACTGCACACTCCCTGGGGTGAAGGAAGGCACTGTTTCCTTCTCTTCAAAGAGATGGTCTGCCTGCTTTTCTGCAGAAATTAAGTATTTTTTTTTTATAGCTATGATTATGTTATTCCATTCAGATGTCGATTTTAGTCTGTTTTCTTCCCAGTTGAGCTTGTATCGGACCTTTTCAATGTAAATCTTGCTAGTTTGGCTACCTGGAATTGAGGTGCATTCAAAAAAAGTACCTTGCATTTTGCTATTTTCTGCTCGGGTTATGAGGCTCACATATGTAAAATATTAAATTCAGATGTTTCAAGCTTGAAGATGCAAGATCAAAGCTCTGGCAGGCAGCAGTTTTTGTTTGTGAATTTCTGTTTCCATTCGACTGTGACTGGGCTGTTAATGTTCTTGTCTAGAAATGAAATTATTACAGTGGAAAATGGGGGTGGCACGCCTATGTGGACTGTTGTGTCATTATCCATCAATCACAGGCAACAAGGAAACAGGTATTTAACACAGGAGGACACAGAGTTATTATCCACCCTGTTCCCCTGCAAGCCACAGGGCACCTTCAAGACTCTTATTAAAGCTTTAATACCTATGGAGATCACAAGAAACCCTGTATGCTACAGGATCAGAGATTGGGAGCTTTGCTGTCATTCTGCATCTGTGCAGGACAGGAAAACACGTGAGGTGGAAGAACACCAAGAGCGCTGCCAGACAACAGCCCTCTGCATTTCTGAGGAAAGGCACAATCTTCCCTGGTCCTCTCTTGTAAGGGGGAGAATTTCTTCTTCCGTCGTATCTGGGAACCTGATAACCCAACCCCTGTGAATGGGCCAGCCACTGACAGGTCCTCAGTACCACTGTTTGACCAGCTGAATCCTGGCTACGATTGCTCCCAGAAGGGGGTCATGTGGGAAAATCCTGAAGCTGTTTTGTACAAGGGGACACAGGAGGGAGGTGGAAAGATCTTCCTGGTTTCTGCAGTGACAGAAGCTGTCTGACGTAAAGGAGAGTTCTGCCCTAAGGTTTGTTTTGCGGTGCTGTTGCACTGTGTGTATGTGTTGACAACTACCAGATGTTGCATCCAAGTGTTCTTCATCTCCATTGCTTCAGGCCACCTATAAGTTCAGTTAGTTATGTCTTCCCCAAAATGAACAAATAGCTTCCAAAGGATGGGTCTAAAATCAAGTCTGTCATGTGAGGAATTCCATTTTTAATGGGGGTCAAAGCTATAAAGCTGTAAACATGATATTTAAGTATTTAAAGCAGTGAAAAACTGTCTTTAGAACAGAAGGATGAGAGTAATTCTCCCCTCTTTTCATAGACAACAGGGGAAATCTTAGTTTTTTTGTGATGTACAGTCCCTGTCTAACCAGGAAATTAGCAATATCCAGATGGGCTTCATGAACCAGATTTGAGCCAGGATGGCATTTAAAGCCCAAGCAAACATTTGATGTACTTTTCCATCAAGGATCTCAGGAGTAGAGTTAACAGAGAAAGTAATTTTAAGTTCTCAGAATCCCAAGATTTATTTTTGTACACTTAATACCAGGTTGAGAAGTCTCACTAAGAAGCTTTCTCAATGTGCAAAGCTGTACGTTAATGATATGATGACTAAGGTATTTCACTGTTTATAGCCTTAGGTTTTTGAAAGCCTGATTGATTCTTCCCAGCCTGTGATATCACTGGAGAAGAGAGCTGAGGTGGTTTGTTTTTTTTTTTTTTCCCCTGACAAGGTGTTCTTCTGTGCCTGGTCTGTGTGGGATTGCTGTGTGGTCTCTGCCACTGCCTCCTTCTCTTCCCATTGCACTAACTCATCTCTCTTTCTTCCTTCCAATGTCTACTGGGCACTAAATTTAAGAAGTGAGTTCCAAAGTGTTTCATTGACATCTCTTAGTGACAGGCAAATCGGTCTGATTCTAAGAGGAGCAGCTGAAAGCATCACCTCTCCGGTGCTCCAGAGCTCACTGCCGAGAGGTGAGCGGCACACAGGGAGCTTCAGGCAGTACCTGTGCCTGTCTGCCCTTGGTCTGCATGGGCCAGTCTCTCCTGAGCCACCAAGTATTAAATCCCCAGGTATTAAAGTCCCACAGCTGGTTCAAGTGACCATACCTGAGCCACCCACTACTGTGGGGCTTATCTGACTGGTTTGAAGAGGTGTCTGTGCATGCGGTTTCCCTCTCCCAATCCCTTAGGAATTCAGCCAAGCTGAGGCACTTCTGACACAGCAGGGAATCATGTTCTCCTTCCTCAGTGTCAGGGTTATCATAGGAGCTGCTCTCCTGCACACTCCCCTCTCTGGCTATACTCTCCCAAGGAGCTGAGGTCAGCCACCAGAGCTTCTGAGCCTGGATATTTGCAAGGAGAGCTGCTTCTTCTGCCTGTTGCATCCTGACAAGGCACTAAATTCCTTTCTTCAGCAGTTCTGGCAACTGGCTAGGAAGGAGGGATCTGGACGTACCTCTGGATGTGCAGTGAAGTTGTGTGGATGAACCTCTTTAACCTTAGTGCCTGTAAAAGAGGAGCTGCTGGGCCCTCTGGGGAGCTGTGACACCCACTAGTGTTATGTTGCACCCAGCTGGGCTAGCAGGAGAAACTCATTTCCTTCCAAAAGGCTCAGATAACTGTTCTCATGCTGTGCCAGGTTTCTTGGACAAATACTGACCCAATAGGTTAAGGCAGCTGTTTTCCAAATCAGCTCCTAAGAAGAGCTCTCTCAGGAGGCAGCGCCTGCTCAGATGCAGAAATTGGTGCAGGTGCCACTCTGAAGAAGTGCCAGCTGCCCTGTGGTTCTGTCCAGGTGTGAGTTTTAAGGATCTGGGTTTAGCTTTTGGACAGGCCGCCTCAAGGTCAGGATGATGTGCTGGGAATCATCATTGGGATGGCACAGGTAAGTGTTGCACTGCTGGTGCATTTCTCTGGCAAATGGCAAGGCTCTCTTTTTTACCCTGTGGGAATCAGTGCCAGGCACCCACTTTTGCCATTTACTGGGAATTTAGGGATGTTGAGAAATTATGTCCCCAAGGACAAAGCTGCTTCTTCTCCCCAGGGTTTTTGGGTCTTTCTTATCTCTGAGTACCTAAGAAGTGAGTTTGGAGGCTTGTCTGGGTGAGCCTCTGGCCTGCTCTCTGCTCCATTTACAGTTGGTGTGTTCTTAGCAAATGTTTTCTGCTGCACAGAACATCCTATGTTCTGTTCACATGCAGGTCAAGCTGTGCTGGAATTGGTGTGAAATCCCACAGGTAAATGTAAAAGGACATATGCATTTGTTTGGGTGTGGGGTCTTTAAATGCTTAAGAGGTCAAATTGTCTGGGAATAAATTTACCCCTTTAAGGCAGAACTTTCCAGTCTGACTTTTTTCCCGGCATGATTTTACATTGAAATTGCTCGTTAGTGTTTTGACATTTGTGCTTCAAATCTATGATTAAGGAGCTGGGTCTTTCCTCATTGTTTCCCAGCTTCCTTATGGCTATTGCTAATTGTAAGGTATCCCTGAGGGAGGTGCACAGGAAGGTCCTGGACTGGATTAGTGTATTGTGGTAATGGAATTAAGCTTTATATTGTTTAACAGCGTGATGGGATGAGATGACCTTTGAGGAAGAAGGTGGCCATGTGACAAAATACTGAGAAATATGTCCAGGTCACTAGAGCAGCGTTTTGGAGCGAGAAGGGAAGTCACTATGTTGAGAGTAAATGAAGTCTTTGGAGCAGCTGTTGTTCAAACACAGTGTCCATGCAGTAGCCCGTGGTAACTCAGAAATATTGATAAGGCAGAGCCATGTGGACCCTCTCCTAGAGCCATCTATGAATAGTGATGCTCAATATGCTAAATATTTAAGTACTCGTAAGTTTTGATAGTTTAAGTATACTTTTCAAATAGGGTATTCAACCTGATCCATACTTTTTTGGGAGTGAGTATTTTATATAGAGTCACTTAGGTTGGAAAATACCTTTAAGATCATTGAATCCAACTGTTAAAGAACATCATATGCATGGTCTCCTTCACTTACCCCATTATAAGGCCTTAACCATCCATGCTTCTCTTTAGCTGTGGAGTGGGAGCACCAGAGCACAGAACTTGCCCCCTTTGAACTGTTATCTCCCAGTGTACCCCATCCTCACTGTCTGAACTCTAGAAATCCTCTTCTGACAACTTCATACTGTAAAGGAAAGGCACTCACTTTAAAATTTCCCCTTTTTTCCAGTGATCCTGTAAGCTGATCCACAGAGGTGCCTTCTTAGAGGGGTGAGGGGATCTGGAGGTCGGCATTAGCCGGGCAGGGTTAGGGCCCTGAGTGGCAGGTGAAAGTCCACTTGGCTTCACTAGATCAAAGAAAACTTTCAGATGTGTTGAAATCTCCTTAAAGGGTGAAATGCAGAAGCCATTCATATCACCTACCTCCCAAAGCTGGCCCCAGAGCATGTGAAGTCCTGGGCACGTTGTGTGTTTTCCCAAGCATCACTGTTATCCTTCCTGGAGCAGTAATTGGGAGCTTGCCTGTACCCACCGTTTCGGTGTTCTCAGAGCAGGACTGAGAGTGCTGACAAGCGAAGCAAATGCTGTGTTTAAAAGATAAGCACTTTGAGAGTCCTAACTTGGAAGTGAATTGGAGTTCAAAATTCAGGCATTAAAATGTAGAGAGCTGGCATAGTCTGAAAAGCAATTTCTATGGATATTTGCAAAAAGGATGTCAGTGGGGGGAGATGAGCTGTACAGAGATACTGGGACTTGCTTAAAAGGAGTATGGCTGGTATCCAGGGAATTTAGAAATCGTAGGAAGAAAACTGGAGGTGTCTCAGCAGGCTAGCTGGGGTGTCTGTGGAAATAAGGTACTTAAAGGATGCAGACTGGCACCTTCTGCTGAAGGACAAATGGCCTGGATAACCAGGCAGGAAGGGAGGCCTGAGGAGGGAGCAAGTAAAAGTAGAAACTTGTGTGTCACGGTGGATTGTCCCAGTGCAAGTGGGTAATGGGTATTGAATAAAAAGAGTTTGAAAAAGAGGTGCTGAGAGCTATCTGGGATAAAATAATCTTTATATAGCATCTTAATCTGTTACATTTAGCTACCAAATCTTTCTGACTCTCTACGTTATCCTCCTAATGCCTGAGTTCTGTGGTAGTGCCGGTTTTGTTTCACATGTCCATCAGCGGTGTGCCTGAAGCCTTGTTCTGTCAGCTCAGGATGCATGGTGACATCTTTGGGCTCCCAGTCTCAGGCCTCCCCTGACTTTGAGGACCACGAGCCCTGAGCATGACTTGCTGGATAGCATTGGATCTCTGCTACGTGCCTCAAGGTGATGCCACGTGCTTTCAGCTCTGTGGCATCGCCGACGCCCCGGAGCCAAACATCCCGCTCTCCGGGTGACCACTAACACAACATTTATGTTGTCAGTTGTCATCTCAGTGTTAAGTCTTGATAGAAATCTCTAATAATAATAATACAGGGGAAGGTTGTTTGGATCCATTTGGTAACGTGACAGTTCCTCAGGGATCCACCACTTGTCTGACCATCGTTTCCCCCTGTATATGTTGAACCTTCTGCCTTGGCTGCCAGCCACTCAGCAGTAGGGTACTGGACATGGCAAAGATCAGGCCAATAAAAAGATATCCCTGACCTGCAAATGCGTAGGGAGCTGGAGAAGGGAGCTGAGGGCCTTGGGGAAAATCCCAGTACACGAGGAATTCGCCTGTGGTTAGTGTTCCTGTAGGAAATGCCAGATTGCTGCAGTACCCTGCAGCAGGCTGGATTGCTCTTGTTTCTTCACTCCCCATGTCACGCTCCGTTTTCTAAATGTTTAATTACAGATGGATTGTGGTTTGTGGGTTCACAGCTTTTCTCATCTGCTTTTTGTCAGAGGTAAGCAGATGTACTGCCTGTTGCTCTGTAGAGTTGAGTCCCTTGTACAGCAGCTGCGGATGAGTTCGGAGATAAAAACTTCAGCATATGGAAAAAACGGGATGAGAAGCCAGTGTCTGTGGCTGAGATGATCTTGTTTTGAAATACATCCAGCTGAACTCCTTTCCTCCCAGGTGTTGGCCCTCTTCTCCATCCCAGGAAGGTGCTGACTCCTCAATTCCATGAGTATCAGGGGAAGAGACCTTCGATGTTTGACCCCACCTGCCTGCCTAATTTGAAGATAAATACCTCAAGGGAGAGAGTCCTGTGTTCTCCCTGCCAGATTCCATCTAGCCCTTGCAGGGAGCTGAGAGCCATGCCAATGGAATAGGATGCCATTACATAACTTACATTGTGTGGCAGTTGGGGGTTGTTGAATTTGCATTTATAATCCATACTCAAATAGGAGCAGAACCTGAAAACATTCTGATTTGCAGTTCCAGTTAGATAACCCAACTTGTGCTGTCAGCTGCCTGTCTCCCTGTGCTGTCCCATCCAGGGCATTTGGAGGCCAGGACTGGAATATACCCTGAGGATGGTGAGAGCTTTTTGTTCTGGGAAGTACTGCTGGGACCATGGGCTCCCTCTGCATTCCCAGACTATCTCCTGGGGTACTGTCTGAGCATCCCCAAGGCAATAAACACTAGTTGTTAATCGGTTTAAATAATTTTTAAATGATGGATGCATACTGATTTTTGAGTGTCCTAATTATAGTAAATATGCGTAAGAGGGCTGAATTAACATCATGTAAACGAGGTTAGTTCTGGTATTTTAATGTGGTTGCTTTGCTGGGCTGCCTGTAAGCATTCCTTTGTCATAAGCTTTGTATGCAGTTTTTTATGTGTTTGCAAAGGATATTTCCAGTTAATTTTTAACATGTTCAACAATGTCAGTCTTCCAACTTCGTTATTACTCAGTGAGAAGGAGACCTAAACCCTTCAGTTCATGGCACGGGTATTTTCCATTTGATCAGACCATGAACAATATAAGGAAATAATTAGCTGAAGTGGTGTTTGGTTTTGTGCATGAGCCAGCTGCTGGAGGAGGTTTGAGGACGGTTCACTTGTGGTGCAGGCGCCTCCTGCACTGCCTTGGTTTCTGCTCTGTGGTTGTAGCCAAGAAGCAAAATTTAGTTTGCCAATCCTTGTGGATTTGAGTGCTCTGTAGCTGAGCCTTATTCTGTTCCCAAAATGACCTGTGCCGCCCCAGGTGTGTCATTGGTAAAGCTGAGAAGACAGTTGCTGTTCCACTGAGTCAGGTACCCCCAGCCTTCCTTGTGACCAGGGATGGTGGCATGCTGTTCCCATTCCACTGGAAGAGCTGGAGTACATTCCACCACAGTGGTGTTGGATGCTACATCCACATCTCCGTGTGGTGTCACAGTCCCTGTGGTAGCTGCTGGAGCATGACCTGTGAGGTGGAATACTTGGAGAGCTGTCAGCTCATTGTTCAGAGCTCCAAAGTGAGATTTTACCAAAGGTTTTAATGTTTGGACAGATTCAATTAAAGCAGAAGCCTGGTTTTATTTGAGAGACTGACTGGCTGTGCTCCGAAAGCTCTCCCTCCATGTTTCCAGTTTTCTAGGTCACTCTTGGATGCTCTAATTTTTTTTCCGAGAAACAGTTAGCAAAAGCTTTGACACTGATGATTTGTATTCTGTCATCTCAGTCTTGAGAGCAAAGAGATACTTTTTTGGCAAGTTCTCCCCCTCCCCAGCCCCCAGTTATCATCATTAGGAGGCTGTCAACAAGCATGAAAAATCCCAGCGTGCCAACTGTAAATGCTAATTGACAGACAAGCAGCTGAAGCTTGTGCAGTGCCTGACCTGCAGCAGGCTGTCTCCTGGCCCTGGCAGTAACTCCTGTGCTTCCTTAGGAAGCAGGATCAAAGTGCTTTGTGCTCACGTACCTGCAGTGCTCAGCAGTGAGTCAGCTGGGCTCTGTGCAGAGCAGTATGATTGCAAACAGGTTAAACTAGAGGTGAGCTAAAAACCAACCTTATGAGTGGGCATGATGTGTGCTAGGAGTGTGGTCTGGCTTTTTTCTTACAGTTAGACTTACCTTTACCCTTTAGATCCTATTCTGGTATTCTTTAATGCTTCTTTAGGGAACAAAAAGCTTGGAAACTGCTCCAGTTAAAACTGGAGTTTTGTTGGCAAAGCCCTGTGCCCTGCTGACACAGTCTCCAAAGTGCTTTTGGATGGATTTCATCTCCTGTGGATGTCATGGCTGAGGGATTTTCCCCTTTCTTCCCCTCTCTAAAAGTAACCAGTTCCTGTGGGGTTTGTCCCTGCTCAGCGAAGAGCTTTGAGACGTGGCTGGCACTGTGTGTGCTTTCTGCAATCAGGCTTTGTGGTTTTGTGGCGCTGCTCTCTAGAACCACCTCATGGTGGGATTGCTCCGTGGATCAGCCTGCTGACAGTAATATTTCCATACTTTGCCATAGGGCTGATTCTTTAATAGCTGAAATGGCTTGGACTGAATTGTATCACTTAACCGGAATCCAGTATTGCATTGCAAACAGACCTCTAAGCAAAATAACATGTATAGCTGTGTTTGAAAGGTATCAAACAGTAGCACAAATCGTTGCTCCCAGCAGTGAAGTCCTGATGCTCTGTTTTGATGAATTTGGCAATTCAAAAAACAGTAGAATCTACTCGTGCCTTTGGAAATCTGGGCATTTCCATGGCTGAGAGCTCTCTGTGCTAGTACTGCAGAGCTGTGCTGCCTTTTAAACCCCTTTGCTGGTGAGTCAACTTTGTGTTTACTGCTAGTTTTGAGGGGGAGGTTCCTGACTGGGAGGGCCAGAGAGACATTTCTGTAGCATTCTTATTTAGAAAGAAAAAACCAAGCTGCTCCGAAGTACAGGATGTTAAAAATCCAGGAGGGTTAACAGGCAGAGAGGTCCAGGATAAAATGACTGAATATGGAAGAGATTATTCCAGTCTCAATACCAGGCAGTACATGTGGCATACCTTGTGCTTACCTTTATTCCCCCCCCCCCCCACTGTTCCCTGAAATTTTCAGAAAATCTTTGTGATTTCACCAAGATCTGCTCAACTGAAAGTGGTAAACTGAAATTTAAGAGTATTATCCAAAACATTTTGCGGAGTAAAAGAAGATCTGGATGAAAAAGAATAAGCAGTGAAAGGGACTAGAGGAAATGAAGGTTCTGAAAATATTTGGGATGGAATCTAGTAACAAAATGGGGAAATGAGGAATTTAAAGCCACTGAATCCTGACAGTGTATGTGCTAAATGAAGGACTCACTTTGGAGGGTTAAATGATGATTGCAACCTTGAAAATTACTTTATCAAGAAGAAATCAGTAAGAGAGAGCATGCTGAAAAAGTGAGCAGGCAATCAGCAGGGTGTTTGGGAAATTAGGGAGTAATTATGCAAGTGACACTTTCTGCAGCCTCCGAGAACGGAATTTGCAGAAGGGACCAGCACCACATGCACTTAAGTACCATTTTCCATAAACCCAAAAATAATCTTGAGGCTTTCTGGCAAGGTTTGTCCTCAATGGCTGGTAGAAGGATAAAGCTGTGGGATGGATTGCCCCACCAGAGGAGGTGTTCTCTGAGTTTCCTTGTTTTCTGCGCTCTAGGCAGGGCTGCAGCTGCCTGCTGAGGAGCTGCTGTTCCCAAGGTCTTCCCTGGGCTCACAGCTGCAGCTCTGCTCGTGAGGATGTGCACCCTGCCTTCTCTCCACACTGTGGATTCTCCAAGGATGCAGCACTGTGCTCAGGGCACACACATGACCCTTCAGCAAGGTACAGGAACAGCTCAGCTTCTGTCAGGCAAAGGCAAATCCGAGCTGGAAAGCAGTGCTTGGGCAGCTGGGTGGCAAAAAGGAACTCCCCAAAGTGTTCAAGGCATATAGGCCTGGTAGGAAAGGATGGATTTGGTCCATAAAAGGCAGGATGTGGAGAGGGAGGGTGTGGAACCCCACCTCACAGGGCAGCGTCTTTGGCCTCCAATTTTCTCTGCTGCATTCTTTTGTAGGAGTTAAAGGATTGTTGTGCTGCCACTCAGTGATTCCCTCCCATGAACTTTTCACTCCCACTTTACATATTCCCTAGCATCTCCCTCACGTTCTGCAGAGCAATTCATGCATGGGTGTATCGTGACTTCTGAATAATGACTCTGGGAACTTGTTTTCTCAAGTTCATGATTTGCACTGGGGGCTGCTGTGTGGTGAGGCTACTGGGTCAGAGTACCTGGGAAGCTTCTAACACACCAGAGATCCCCAAAATACCTGGGGGCCATTTACAGCTCCCTGACATCCCCCTGTACCATCCAGCAGCCGCTCTCCTGACACTTGGGAGACCTGGGTCTGGATCTCATTATTGACACCGAGTCTCATTGTGGTATTGGGCAATACAGGCTGCGTGGTCTGGCAATGCTTCCAGTGACAGGAGATGTCTCATGGCTCCCTGCATCTGCTACTCAGCCTGCATCCTGCATGCCCAGGTGTGGTCTGTTGTCCACAGCAGATGAGAACCACCAGGAATCCTCACTGCTTTGGTGGGCTGCTGGGGAACATGCACCTTCATTTCACCCTTAAATCATCATCTGCATTTCAGCAAAGCCCATGGGTTTGTTGGGCTCCTGACACCTCTCCAAAGCATCACGTGTGGATCTGGAAGCAGTGTGTCTTTGTGGGCAGTAGAGTCCCTCTGGTGCTGCTCAGGTGCTCGAGGCCACCCCCACGAAGGACTGGCTGCAGGACCAGCCTCCTTGTCATGTGCTGGCATATTTCTCTGAAGGAAAGCCATGGTTTCATTAAGGACATGAAGACTAACCCAAGAATGAAAATTCTCTCACCTCACTAGCATTTTATCTCATATTCCTCCTCGAGTAGCTGCCTTGAGGCCAGCCTTGTGGTGGCTGGTGTGAGAGAGGCTGCCCAGCTGCCCCTTGCCAGCACATGAACAAAAGCAGGTTAAAGCATTTTCCCACTCTGGTTACTCGTCTTTGCTCTTCCTGGGAGGTGGCCTCTCCTGCCTGGTTCTTCTGGAGCTGACACAGCTTTGTAGCCCTGTGTTAGAGCAGGGCACAGGCTGTTTTCCCTCCCACTTCCATGGCAAAGCTCCAGCTGACTGAACCAGGAGAAGTCCTCCCCCTTTCACCCTGTTTTACTTGTGAAGCCTTTAGGAACCAGAGCCTTAACCCCTTTCTTTGCCTCTGAGTGATCTGCGTGTGCTGGGCACGTTCGTCACTGACCCCCTTGTCTCAACAGGGAACTCTTTCCATCGGTGGCAAAGAAGTGACCCTTGAATACACTCCATGCCCAGAGTTTTGGCGCTGCAAACGTGTAAGTATGTGCTCAGAGCTGTGTTGTACTTCCCCTGCTGGCACTCATGGCAGTGGCAGCTCAGAGGAGTGTTAGATACTTGCTGGGTGGCTGAAGATCTCTCAGAATAATGAATACCTGTCCTCAAGCTCTTGCTTCTTCTGAGCTGTGCTTTTCCCTTCCTTGTTTTTGGTCCCAGCTCTGAGTGCACATTGCTCTGTTATGGGTGGTTGGGGTTTTATGCACAGAACAGCTTCATCCCTGTGCAGTGGTTCCCTTTTAACATGTGAGGAAAATAGCGTGTGGATCCTTTCTCCTTAAAAACCACAATGAGACAGATTCCGGCAACCGGAATGGAACTGGCTTTCACTCTGGTTCGTGTGTGTAACCACCCCTCTGCCTCATGCAGGAATCTGTGATACAGCTCTGAGTGTAGTAAGTGAAGCGGGGAGGGAAGCATGGAAATGGATCCAAGTCCAGGCAGCAGTTAGTGCAGGCTGGAACTGGCCCATTTCTGGGAAGGCACAGTTGCCTTGTTCCCGTGCCCTCTCCAAGGTTCTCCCAGAACAGGAACTTTGGACTACAGCAGGCTGGGGGTGATTGCTAGAGAAAGGGCAGGGCTGCTGCCTGCATTCCCACTGACTGCAGACCGAGAGCTTGCAGCAGGGCAGGAAGGGTTTGGTTCTAATTAGACTTCCACCTTGATCATGGATCACTATGGGCTACAGAGAGCCTCATCCAGGCTAACTGGATCCACTCAGCTGCCAGCAGAGCTGTTGCTCACCACCTCATCTCTGCTTGCAGTGCTCCAGAGATGAAGTAGAGACAGAAGTTTCAGGCAGCAGTTTCAAACAGCTTTCAGTGCACTGAGAGGTGGCTGCAGTGTATGTCCCCACTGCTGCTGTGCATAACCATGGCCTGAAGGAGCTGCCTTGTGCCCCAGAGCGTTTACAAGGCTTCAGTTACAGGAAAGAATTGGTATGAAAGAGAAGCAATGCATTTACAAAAGCTTAAGGAAGAAGTTAGGAATGCTGTGTTCAGAGAGAGCTGTGAAGATGGGGCACTTGGCTCTGGGTAGGGTAACCATCCAAGCATGTACAGCCTCTTAGTTGGCAGACATCTCTTCATTGACTCTGCAAAGTACATTAGTATCGACAATTTAGCTCAGATAAGGACTTTGTCACTGCTTGAGGTGCAAGTTGATGTTAGAGAATGCCAAGGTTACTTTTGATCCTTTGAATTGACATGGTGCCTAGCAGGGAGCTTTTGGTCCAGTGTCATTTGAGAGGAGGAGGGGTCCCATGTCAAGGACTAGTGAATAAATCTGTGTTCAGAAGTTGTGTGAAAACCCTCTTCCCAAGGCAATCCCAGTTGTGAGTCGTATGAGCATTTCCCTGCCATTCCAGCCAAGGCTCCTGCTGCCATTACCCATCTTGTCTCTCAGCCTCTTGCTGTAACTTTTCCGTGGCTGTTACTTTCTAAAAGCACGGCAAAGCCTGGCATTCTGGAGTAGATTGCACCCACTGCCTCCAAAACATGACTTCCTCATGCTGTCCATCTTCCATTGCAGTGTAAGGTGTGCACTGTGGGCTACAGATCTTCCTGCTCCTATTGCAAGCTCCCAAGGGATGGTGAGTATATCTGGTCCTAAGTGCTTGGTCAGTTAAAAGTTTCATCTGCCCTGACAAGTAAGTTTTTCTTTTGGCTTCCCTGTGGCTTCCCTCTTGGACTGTATAGGAGGATTATTAGTTTTGCTTCATTCAGACCCTTTTTGCCTGTCTGTGCTAAAGATGTTACATGTGGATGTGTTGCTGACAGGTCCTCTGTTCTTGTGAGGCTTGGTGGAGAGGTGTCTTAGTGCACACACCCTTTCCTTCCTACTGCTTTGGCTTTGTCCTTCATCCACGGAGTTAGTGGTGTGTGTCCTTCAAGACTGTGAGCTGGTACTGCAGGCCATAGCTGAGATGGCTTCCCCTCAACCCATCCTCCTTGGGAGATGCTGCTGCATGTTTTTAGTGTCCTTTCGAGGATTCCAGATTAGGATCATAGAATCAGTAAGGTTGGAAAAGACCTCTAAGATCATCAAATCCAACCAGTAAGCACTGCCAAGCCCATCACTAAACCGTGTCTCTAAACACCACATCTACATGTCTTTTGAACACTTCCAGAGATGGTGATTCCACCACTTCCCTGGACAGCCTGTTCCAATGCTTGACCACCCTTTTGGTGAAGAAATTTTCTGTAACGCCCAGTCTAAACCCCTCCTGGCACAACTTGAGGCCATTTTCTATTGTTCCATTGCTTGTTACCTGGGAGAGGAGTTTAGAGGTGAATCCAGGGTTGGAATTGCTGAACTCACCTTGCTGGCTGTAAGAAATGCATGGAGAGGAGTTCTCCTCCAGGCGATTCTCACCTTCCTGGCACCCTTTTTGAGGTGAGAAGGCATGAGAGCCAAAACACGCTTCCCTGAGGAACTAATTTCTCTGGGACAAGCTTCCAGACACTCTGTAAGCTTTGACTCTGAATCTTTGAGCAGACTTATTTCCATGTATTGCCCCCCTATCCGAGGCAGAAGGGCAGTACAATAACTGCTGATGCACAACCCTCCATTTACTGGAGCACCAACTCCGTGGTTGTGCTTTCCCTGTGCTGTGGCTCCTCCATCAGCATCACGAAAGCAAAATTCATGCAGCTGACCCAACACAACCGTGGGTTGTAATGAAACTGCCAAGGAGCAAATTAAACAGAGCCTTTAAGCTGCTGTGAAGACAGATGGTGGTGCATGCTTCTTGCTGACCTGCTTTTCATGGTTGGGAAAAGGTGTCATAAGGTAGCCTCTCTAGGACTGGGTGAAACAAAACAACTCTCTAGGCATATATAGTGGGTACTGCAGCTTTGTGTGAGTTCTGGCATGCTTCGTGACTGATGGTTGTGAAATGGGCTTTAATATGGCTCTCTTTCAGGGGGCAGAGCAGGCCCGGAGTCCAGAGGTGGTGCTGAGGGAGAGGACCCATTGGCCGAGCAAGAATTCAGTAAGAGAATTGCCCTCCCCATCTCGGGGGTTGTGCTCATGCCTGTGTGATTTGCATGGACAGTTTTTGCAGCTGCAGGTGCAAAACTGGTGTCATATGCAAATTTTGCTTGAGGCTCTGTAGCCAAAACCCTGCACGCTACAAACTGCAGACAAATGAGTACAGGCCTGTCCGAGGTGAGCTGTGCTGGCAGCCAAGTGAGGCAGTGTTGCAGCTTTCCCAACAGTTATGTGCAAAATCACTGTGTGTTCTGCCACACTGCCCACTGCCTGAGCGGAACGAGAGCGGAGAGATGCTCTGGGAGGACACTGAAGAGGGAAGCTTCACTGTGCCAAGTTTTGCACTCTCATTTTTTTCTCTCTGTGGGAAGAGGCTTCAGCAGCAGGTGCAGGGCTGGTGATGTCTGACTTTGCAGCCCCACAGCTTTGGCTTCCCTTTCCAGCAGCGTTAGAAGCTTGGATCAGGATCTTTTTTGCAGTGAAGCCAGGTGGTTCAGAGGCCTTCAAGCACAGAAGCTAGATGGAATTTATCTTCTCTGTATTGCATAGGTAGACTGGAGGGCAGGGTGTTTCCACATTATATCTATGGTCCGTAGGCACCAGATAAAATCCGTGATTATATTATGATGTGCTTCACTCAGTAGTCAAGAGGGCCTGAACCCTGTTTTCCTCTAGCACAGAGACAGGGTGACACTCACTAGTTGATATTGCACAGCTGTGAGTGTTCAAGAATGCATAATGCATAGTAAGAATGTCACTGCCATATAGGTTTTCCTGGACATGGGAGGAACATACCCAAATCCATCCCTGATTCATGTTTGTCCAGCCAAGAGCCAGTCCTAAAAGGAGGCCAAAAAGCATCTTGTCTCTGACAGGAAAGGTCTGGTAAAGGAGCCCAACATGAGACAAGCCAGTGGAAGGATGAGCAGTACCTAACTTGTCCTGTACACACCTTGTGTCTGCACAGTGTTAAGGCAGAGGATATGCAAAGGGCAGAACTGGTTGACCTTTTATAAGTTTGCTGCAGGGGCCAGAAAATAGAAGAGGGAAAATACCTGCTGAAACACTCTATGTGAAAACATTTTGTTCCTCCTCTCTAACAGCAGAGACAAAGCTTGAAACACCTGAGCAAGAGTTGTCAGGTCAGCCAGGATCTCCAAAGCAGCCTCTGCAGCCCTCGGTTCCTGCTCCACAGCAGGAGTGTCAGCCTCAGGAACAGGAGCCAAGGAAGAGAGATGAAGGGAGAGAGCGGCGACCCTCTCAGGAGAAGAGAAGGGACATGGACCGGCACCAGGAGCCGCCTTCTCAGAGGGAAGGGGAGGAAGCCACACCACCGGATGGTGGAGGAAGCAGAAGTGAGTGGCACAAAGCCCAATTTTGGATTCCTCTTGCTTGCACTCCATCTGCAGAAAGGGCAGCATTTCACTAAAACCTCTGGAGGCTGTTTCTGTGTTGTGCAAATCCATGGCATCAAGTAATGATGGGCTGTCCAGCTCCAAAGGTGCTGACAAATTGCCTTTAGGAAGATTAATTCAAGCTGAGCTGGCTTCAGGATGGTGCAGTTAAGTTTTGAAGCAAAACAGCTTCAAAAGTCTCTTTGGCTGGGGGTTACCCTGAGCTCTGATGAGGGGCTGTTTTCTACTCTGTTTTCTGGGAAGGAAAGGTCAGCTATTGGAGTGGTGCTCGGAGCATCTTGCAAAACTGGAGAAGAAAGAAGCGATGGCTTCCAGACTCAACTGCGAGAAGCCGTGCTGTTGCTTTGAGTGGGTTTTAGTCACAATAAACTTAGTTCTAAATTATACTTTTTCCCCCACTTTTTTTCTTTTTCGGGCCACCTCCCTCCACGTGCCCCTCAGCGATCATGCTGAAGCGCATCACTCGCTTCACCCCCCCCGAGCTGATCGTGGGGCTCCTGGCGCCGTACGTGCGGCTCTCCACGTCCAGCGTGCGCATCATGAAGAACAAGGCTGGGCGGATGGGGCAGACCTACGGCTTCATCGAGCTGGAGTCTCATGCTGTAAGTAGCTTCTTGCTTTCATCTGCTCCCCCTGTTGGCATCTGAAATCTGTAGAAGTAGAGAAAGCCCAGGAATACAAAAATCACGGTGCTTGTGAGGCAGCTGTCCTGAAGCGAGTCCTCTTCTGCTTGTCTGGCCAGGTACAGTTGTTGCTCTCTGGCTTTAGGAGTCAAAGACTGTCTGCTGTCACAAGCTGTGACACTGGGTTTCTTGCCTCAGTGCATTTCTTTATAGACGCTCCTAAACTTGAACACCTCTTAAAGAGATATTTTGTTTGCAGGGAACTTGAATTCAATTGTTTCTGTTTGCAGAAGGCAGGAATCTCAATTAATACACAGTCCCATATTGGAGGGATCATATTTTCTGGTTTTGGTTGGCTCCCAAACTCCATAGCGGTGCTTTGGCGTTGTTCCAGAGTGTGTTCACCAGAACTCCTTGGAACAACAGCAGCCAAAGCAGCCCTAGGAGGATGCAGTCCCTAGCTGGCTGCTGAAAGTGGTCATAGGACAAGCAGAGAACCTCACAACGCATTTACCCCTTTTATCGCATCCTAAATACCCTTCACTGACATTTAGACTAATATTTAGTGTTGTGTTTCTTGTCCTACTAAGCACAAAGCATTCCTTTCAGGCAGGCTGGAGTTGGAAAATGGGCTGAATTCCTTCTCGTGGAAGTGACATTCTCCTTTTGTTTTACAGGAGGCGCTGAGGTTGCTAAAGATACTGCAGAACCTGGATCCCCCCATCTGCATTGATGGGCGTACGTTGGAAGTGAATCTTGCTACAGGGAGAAGAAGGTATAGACAGATGAGGCAGTGGGACTGTCCTTTGTATAATGTGCTGCAAGGCTAGAACTGTGTTGTCAGACCAGGTGCTTAAAGTTTGGCACGGGATTTAGCACAGATGTTTCTACCCCCTAAAAATGTGTTGGAGAAGTGAAGACATCAGAACTTGAAGAAGCTTGAGTGATTGAGCAGTATGGGATTGGTGATCATACTGCATATTGCTGTTGTCAAGCCATCAAATCCCATTCCAAAGGAATTAATGTGTTCAGCTTTTTAGAAAGCATTTGGAGAGATTCATCTTTGTGGATACAGCAGAGTGGGGTCATAACTGTTGTGGAGACAGTGATCTGCCAAGTGTGTCTCCTGGGATGGACACAATCCAACATGTGGCCAGCAAAGATGGTCTTTCTGCCTTTATTTGTCCTGCTGTCATTTTGAGTGTACTGAGATTAATGGGAAGCCAAACTGACATTAACCTGCAACCTTTATCCCAACAGGAATGACTATGGGGAGCACGGTGACAATTCCTACTATGGCCCGGTAGGTCTGCACAGCTTCCCTGTGGGTCACTGAAAGGTGGGGAACGCCTGGGGAGACAGGCCAGGCAGTGCTGGGCTTTTTCCCTCTGGGCTGCTGAAAGTTCAGCAGGTTTGATGGGATGATAATGCTCATTCTGTGCTCTCACTGCTGCTCTGCCCCTCACACCGTGTTTATCATGTGCATGGAAGTGAAGTCAGTGTGCAGGTGCTGCTGGAGGGAGTTCAGGCTGGGCTACCCACCACGCTTTACAGAGTGATTTAATTGATAACTAATCTCAGCTCCCAGAGTGAATGTCTCTTCTTTAGTGCTTGCTCCTAGACTACAGGGCTCTTCCCATACTGAATGGGCTAGAGGCTTCCATATGGATTGCTGTGAACACCTCTCATGGAGGCTGGAGAGATCTTGTGCTTTGCAACACTGTCCATTGCTCTGTAGATGAAAAGCTGTGTCTGCTTGTGCTCTATTTAGGGTAGCTAAGTGAGCCATTCTGCTGAACTTCGGGCCTGTGGGAGGGAGAAGAAGCAATATGATATTTGTCAAAGAGTCTCTTATCTGTTTGTGTTGTTCACTTACTCCAGGGCAGAAGGGGCATGAGGGACAGGAGGGGTGGCGAATCACAGCGACGCACCAGAGCACAGTGTAAGTTAAACTCTGCTTCACTCCTACTGTGGAGACTTTTCTTCCTTAAAAGGGCACTGACATGTAGAAATCAGCCCAAAAATATTTTTAAAGGCTAAGAGTAGGTTTGTTTGCTACACCCACTTCTGAGTTCCTTTGCCAACTTTGTTTAGTCACATTTTCCTATCTGATGATGTGTTTCTCTCTACTCTCACTGTGCAAAACTACATGCAGATAAAGGAAACTTGCCTGTTTTTCCTTGTTGTGGAAAACTGATGGGATAAAATCAGCCTGGCAGTTACTAGCGGAGACGGAAGAAAATACACTTGATGCAGCAGTGCCAGTAGCTGGAAGAGCACTCCTGATTGTTTTACGAACTTATATGTAGCATTGCTGAGCTCTGCCCAAGAACACTTGGGAAATGAAGAGCATTCCTGACATTGTGAGCCTACCCTTAAGGCCTTTGGCTTTTCTTGTTGAAACAGTTCACTCCCCTTTCTTCTCGGGAGCTTTCATGCACCCACGGGGTGGAAGGGATGTGGGGAGTGTCATCACTTCAAACAGGAGACTGTTTGAGAGAGAACAGCTCTTTCTTGTTCACAGGGGTGGGTGGATACAGAGCCTGGTACTCATTACCCCCTTCTTAGGAAAATAACTGAATTTCATGTCTTTGTCCAGCCAAATGTTGTGGTCTGGTGATCTCAGCGCAGCCCCTGTAAATCTGCTTTGATGTGGACAGTTTTGCCGGAGTCCTAAACCAGAAGAATTGTGAAAACTTATTACCCTTCTTACTCTTTAAAGAAAAGAAGATGTAGGTCGAGTGATGTGAAGATACTCATAGCTCTCTTGCCAGGAGGGAAAAATCCTTCTTTCCCACCCTTGATCCTTTCACCAGTGTAATATTTGCTCATGCTTTTGTCTTTGTAAAAGGCAAGTTCTGTCTTTGGAGGACTGGTGCTAACTCTTGTCTCTCTCCCTCCAGCACCATCGGATGTGTCCACATACATTTATGATCCTGAAACCGGGAATTACTATGATCCCATAGCTGGGACATACTATGACCCCAGGACTCAGGTGAGTGTGTGGGAAGGAAGCTTTACGTGCAGTATATTCTTACAAACAGCCTTTCTCTGGAAAGACTTTGCATTTAGATCCTGAAGACAGTGCAGTATAGAGGCAGCTTTGTTTCTTTCACTCCGTCCTTTGACTTGCATGAAAGGGAAAAATATCATTGCAAAATATCAACTTAATGAGAGGCTAGGAACACATTAGCTGTGTATTGAAGCAGCTGTAGCCATCTCTTTGACCTCTAAAGCCCTGCCTTTGGGAGGTTTTTGGTCTGCTTTTCCTTGAGTAGACTTATAAGCAGAGCTTATAAGACTTATAAGCAGAGCTGATAAGAGATGCTTAACAGAGCATTGTTAAATTTTACTGAAGACATGTGGCTGTAATAAAAGATGGGCAGCACAGCTCTGTTTTCTTCTGTGGTCTCTTTGCTTCTCCACCCCAGCCAATAGTTATGAGGATGCCAAAAAAGAGCCATCAGCAGAGGTTCTCTGGGACTATCATCTTGTTTTCATGATCCTAGAGATGTCTGTGTTGTGGGCGAGGAGGGCAGTGCTCTGATGACCTGTCATGCGCCCCAGCAAAGTTCTGAAGCCTTTTCCCTCTGCAGTCCCTTGTTACTGTGCTGGTATCCCCAGCCCAATAAGGACAAGAAGCCCAGTAAGAAGATTGCAGGGTTTTGGCTAAGTCTGCTCCAAATGCCTCTTTCAGAGGGAAGTCACGATAGACCGAGAATCCTGCTCATCCCGAGAATCCTGCTCCTCCCCGACAGAGAGCAGGAGGCGGCGGCACGGGAGCCAAGAATGGACTAATGAAAGGAGGGAGCCACACAGCAGGGACAACAGGGACAAAAAGGACAAAGGGAAAAGTACTTCTGCAAAGGTAAATCCCTCCAGACGTCAGAATGATCAGGGAGCTGAGGCCAGGAGGCTGAGGTATGAGAGGTTAGAAAATAGAGATCAGAGGATTCAAAAAGGGAGGGACAGTGAGAGAAGACAGTGAAATACATGGAATCATTAGCTGGCTAGGAATGTGGTTGTTGTCCAGCCAGGTGGGATAAGTTCCTGAAATTTTTCTCTTGTGACATTAAATCCAGGGCTTCGCGTCCCTTCCTTATGGTAAAGGATTGAGACACGTCCAGGTAACCGAGGCACGCGTTTCCCTCACGCTGCTGAAAGCACCCAGCTACTGTAACAAGGACTACAAAAACTAGCAGAGACATTTAAACATATCAAGTCAGATGATAATAGAGGCTCAGCTCTCCCCTAACTGCAGTTCCTGCCCCCCAGTCCTAGGGCAGTGCTGCTCCCAGTGAGCAAACATTGTGTCCCCAGTGTGAAGAGCTCCTGGTTGAGAGTAGCTGCCCAAAGTGTTGTTTGAACACAGCCAGGGCTGTGGTACTCACAGTGCCTCAGGAATGCCAGGAGAGTGGGTAGAAGTGATTTAACACCAATGCAGAAACTTTATGTTCTTCCTTACCTTTTAGTCTGGATGTTCTCTGGCATGACTAGCCCTGGGCAACTTTGACCTGTGGGGTGCAATTGTCCCTGAGACTGGTACTAAGCCAGCCAAGAAGTCTCATCTAGTAGGGAGGCCTTCAGGGTCACTGACCTAAGAGAAACGTGGTCCTCTCTGAATGGAGGCTAAAAGCAGCTCCCGTAGAAATCCTTCCATCATTTTCCCCAGCTGCTTATTTCTCTGTGGATGCTCAGAAGTGGCTTCCTGGCTGCACTGTGCACTCTTTGACCCTGTGCTGCTGTTGGCCTAATACCCAGTCTTGGGTTTTTCAGAATGAGCCTGGAGAGGAGAGGTTCTTTGCAGAAGACGTCTTCAAAAAGCCGTTGCCTCCCTCTGTGAAGAAGGACGAGAGCTCAGGCCTGGTAAGATGTTGCATGGCACTTGTCTTCCTGGTCAAGTATGAATAGCTCACGAACTGCTAAGCTGGAGCCTGTCCAGGGCTGCTGTCCAGTTCTCTGTAAAGTGTGTGAATGTGAGGTTACACCCCAGCCTGCTCTGTGTGCTGCTCACACAGGTGAGCATTACAGGCTCATCCTGTTGCAGTGCTGGGTGCCTGCAGTCTCTGAGGTTCTCTGGGCATAGCCTTAGGAGAGCTGTGAATTCCACAGAGTAGGAATGTCTCCCACCAAAACCACCACCTCCTTTCTGTCAAATGCCTGGTGTCCTTTGAGGCCTGTTTGAATGAATGTTTAGCTCTTGTGTGCGCTGAGTCCATGGTGGTCTCAACACTTTATCTTGACTGTTTCAGACTGAGACTGGAGAGGAGAAGTTCTCTGCAGAAAATGTCTTTAAAAAACCTTTACCTCCTTCTGTGAAAAAGGAAGAGAGTGCAGCCCCGGTAAGTGGCTCCAGAGGATTGTATTTTGCCTTGTTTGAGCCTGGGCACAGGACTAGTGAGGCTCACCACAGGCTGGCTTTGACCCTGAGTGACAGAGGTGGGAGCACTGGGGATGGAGAGGTGAAGGCAAGTTTGTTTCATAGCTCTGACTCTGTGGTCTTCTAGCATGGGGAAATTTGATACCTGCACTTAAGCAGGGTTTCTTTACTCACCAATCCTCAAGCAGAAAACTCTTCCAGCCACCTCCAGGCTGAGGAAAGGCAAACCTCACTGATCTCCATTGCTGGAGGAAGTGACTGACAGCATCTCCCTGCGAAATAGCCGCTGCCTCAGTCAGCTTCTTGTGCTCACGTGTGTGGCAGGTTGGGAAAGCCTGGCACCAAAGCATGGCCTGTCTAGAGAACAGAAGGCCTTCCACCCTGTGATGTGAATGGAAAGCCAGCCAGCTTCTCTGCATTCTGTACCTGCCCTGCTGGGAAGCTGCTCTCTCCCTCCTGGGCTGGAACAGAGACAGCAGTCCCAGGGAGGTCGACTGGGGAGGCAAAGCCCTGCGTGGCCGGGCAGGCTTGATGCTACAAACTGTCACACTTTTCTGTCACTTCCCTCAGCCCAAGGTGGTGAACCCTCTGATAGGACTTCTGGGAGAGTACGGAGGAGACAGCGACAATGAAGAGGAGGAGGAAGAGGAGGAGCAGTCCCAGGCCCAGTGGCTGCCGCCTCCCCCCCACCCACCGGCACAGCGCGAGGAGCAGCCGCGGAAGGCCAAGGCCAGCGATGACAAGCTCACCGACTGGAACAAGCTGGCCTGCCTGCTGTGCAGGAGGCAGTTTCCCAACAAGGAAGTGCTCATCAAGCACCAGCAGCTTTCCAACCTGCACAAGGTATGGGGGAGCAGTGGGTGGGAGTGTGCTGCAAGCTGCTTTTGCCTTGATGGCTTCGTGATCTGCAGGAAAAATGCAGCGGTTGGGTGGGAAGAGCTGTGCTGAATTAGGCACAGTAGCAGGCAAAGTTCCCCTGAAGCTCTGTTCAAAGCATTGTGTGAGCTGCTTGTTCCTGCCATGGGAGTGCTGTAACATCAAGGTGTGACTTTGTAAACTGTGGTGAGATAGCTGAGGCTTGGGGAGAGTGGGGTGCTGGCACACACAAGTGTGAGAGAAGTAAGAACTTGGCATGTGCCTCCCCGTGTTCTGGGCTGCTTTTGAGCTCTTGCTTCTAGGAGGCCCAAACTGCATACTGGTTAAAATAGGACTGGTTGCCTTCCTTTCTGCAGGAGGAAGCGCTCCAGGCCTCTGTGGGGGAGCAGATAGTCTGGGCTGCAAGAGAGGCTGCTGTGCCTGGTATAGTGCAAGTGCAAGAACATGCTGCTTTACCTGTGCTCCTTACGGGTGGAGCAGATGACCCTGACAGCTTGTGTTCTCTGCTTGACACTGGCTTCTGTTTTCCTCCTTCCAGCAAAACCTGGAGATTCATATGAAGATCAAGCGATCTGAGCAGGAACTGGCGTATTTGGAGAAGAGAGAGCGTGAGGTGGGTCTGCTGTGGTGGGCAGAGTGCTGCTTGTGCTTCTGCTCTGAGGGGATGGTGGTCCCAGGCAGACCCTCCACTTACCATATCTGCAGCCTTCCAATGAGTGAACTGTGGGCTCACTCTGCACTGGGACCTGTTGGTAGTGCTGTGGCTCCTGAGAGCTTGTCTCTCTTCTCCCAGAAGGGTCTGAGTGTGGTTCTGCAAGCCAGGGCTCTGGGCTAAATGGGACCCAAATTTCCATGTAAACTGATGCAGTGTATGTACTGCTGCTGCCTGGCCAGAGATGGGAGAGCTGTAGTTGCCCATTGTTTGGAATGTCACAGAGCTGCTCCTGGTGCCAGAGCTGGAAGGCTGCAGCCACAGGTCCGAGTCAGCCCATAGGTACCATCAGGACAGAGCAAGTGGATTGTGAGATATGATGCATTCAGTGTTTGTGGGTCCCCAGGACAGCCTTCCATCCAGCTGAGGATGTGATGAGATCTGTCTGCAGAGCTTTCTCCTGCAGTGTTGAATCTTTCATAGGTCCCATTCTTACTTTGTTCTTTCTCTTATGAAGGGGAGACATAAAGACAAAGGAAATGACCGGAGAGAGAAATTCCAGCAGATGGATTCACCAGAGAGGAAACGACTCAGATATGACCGGGATTCAGAGAGGTAATGGCTGCTCTTGGGATGGGGTGTGTGCTGTTGCATGCCAAGGCCAGTGGGGTAGGTCTGCAAAGTAACAGACAGACTGTCAGACAGAGTTCCCCAAACTATGAGCCTGTTGTGCTGCAGGACATCTCAGAGAGGGCAGGAGGAGGCCAGGGATGGATATGAGGGTTTAGGGAAAAGCAGAGATAAGCTGTCTGGTGCTGGAGGGTGAGATGGGGAGTTGAGTGTGCCTGGCCAGGCACAGAGAGCAGAATGCAGCCTGTTCCCATCCACCTCATCCTTAAGGCACTTGCTGTCCTCCTGTCCTGGCATCTAGCCATTGAAAGAAAGAGCAAAGCTGTGTTTCATCTGTTCACTGACTCAGAGGAACGCTGGGAGCTGTTTCCATCTCATTCAGAGTAGGTGGAGGAAGAAAGTGCGTGCTGTGCGGAGCTCGCGACAGACCTGCCTGCTGCGAGCTCGCGTGTTCCAGTGGGCTGAGGAAGGGCCAGGCATGTGTTGAAGACAAAACTGGTTATGTGCCTGTTCCCTTCTGGTACAGCACCTCAGAAAGAGACCTTTCCTCTATGTCTTGCAGTTTAAAAATCCGCATTTTCTCTTCCCTGTTTTCCTGGAATAGCTTTGGGTAAACTAAAGCAGTTTGTGTGCAGTGTCATCAGCAGCCAGAAAGTAGAACTTGTCTGAAGGAAGCTATTTTTATGCTGAGAGGTCTTCAAAACTGTGGGGTTTGGTTAATGGTTTTGGATGAGTAATGACCAGGTGGGAGAAAGGGTGTCTGAGTTAACACTGCATCTGTTGAACTCCATGACCACAGCACTGGGAGAAAAGAAGGATCTAACAGAGCAGCAGGGATTAGACTTCACTTTCTTGCTATTGCTAAAATTCTAATTAAGGAATACAAGCACAGAACTCTCCTGGCTGGCTTGTACTGTAAATATTTTGGAACCTGAGCTCATTTCCTGTGCCCTGGTGTATTTCCCCCTGAGGTGGGACAAGAAATTTTGCAATCGAAGGTGTGTGAGCCCTGCACACAGAATCCGCTGTGTTGGTTTCCTTAGGCGGTGTGCTTCTGGCAAGAAACTTGGATATACCTCATGAGAGGTTGGAATGTCAGTGAAGGTTCTATTAGCAGAACTAAAAATCCCTGGCACTGTGTTTGAAGCACTGCAAGATTGGAAAATTGATTCTATCTCTTTTGCAGTGACTTTGATCCAAGGATTGACAGTAACAACAAAGGGAATCGAATGGTGCAGTCTCCGGGATGGAGGAAGGGCTTTGGCCACAACCAGCAGGGCACAGCATCGCCAATGGAGGTGAGTCTTCCCTTCCTTTCAAAGGACACCATTGTCCTGCAGCCCATAATGTCTCCCACAACAGCTGGAGGGAGTTTCCAGCCAGAGCAAGAGGCAGGCTGCAGGTCTCGGCACCCACTTGGTGGTGTGCACTGATGAACTTTGCAGGCTGGGAGGGGCTGCAAGTATGTTGGCTGCAGAACTAGGTTAGAATTTATATAGATCTGGAGGTGCTGGAGACAGAACAACAGTAGATCAGGAAGGATGTGAAGTAGCTGCCTGAAGCCAGGCTGGGGTTTGAGCAGGTCACTAGCTCAGTGCTTTGCAGCCACATGATGTGGGGGAAAAGGTGAACCTCCCCTCAGGAGGTGTGAGTGTAGCCAAAGCCACGGGGCATATCTCTCTTGTCTGCTCTGCTTAGCACTTGTGAGGCTCTCACTGCCGTGCAGACTCTGGACACTGGAAGGTAATGCCAGGGTACCTCGCCTGAGGAGCAGTCCCATCAGCAAGGGGTGTCAGGGGTAGGCAGGGTCAGGTAGATTCTGCCTTACCATGACAGGCTGGTCCCTCAGGGGACCTTAATTTGCTTCAGAGGCCTTATCTGAGAAGCTGCCTGGGGCGGGGGCTGCTCTGCCTTGCCCAGGACACACGAGCAGGACGGTGCTGCGGTGGCAGTTCGTGGCTCAGCAGGCTGCCGCGGCGTCCGTGCTGCGCCGAGGGCAGCTTGGGGCACAGCTTGTGGTGTGACTTTCAGCTTGCAGTCGAGTACATCGGTAAAGCAAATATTTGAGGCTTTGTGACGCATGTTTGCTTGAGCCCACACACACGAGGCAAGAGTGCCTCTTCAGTGCAGACAGCAGGAACCGGCCCCAGCTGCTGCTGAGTCCTCGTGAGGAGGTTCCCGTGCCCATAAAACGGGCTGTGTTGCAGGGTCAGCTCCAGCAGCACGCTCTAGGAGGCCTGAACACTCTGATCAGGGCTCCCCGTCTGGCTGGGGAGCTGGTGGCAAAGCACAGCCCCTCCTACAGTTCCTAGAAAAGCCTCCCAAAAGAGCCCTAGAGATGTGCTTTTCCTTCACCTCCAAGTAACGTGAGACAAAGCCCACTTCAGCCCCACAGGACTTCAATCTCTCAGCCTTATTGGTGAGATCTCTGGTATTCAGGTAAGTTGGACTTGAGAGAAACTTCCAGCCTCGGGCCTGCTCTCCTGGGCCAGCCCCAGGCAGGCATTACTGAATAATGCAGGTGCTGGCTGCAAAAACCCATCCTTAAACACTGGTTGAAATTCCAGGCGAGGTACCAGCGCCCGTGGGAGCTCTGTTAGAGAGAACAGCTGAGCTTGTGCCAATGCAGGCTAACCACAAACAGTTCCCCAGGAGCCCAGCTCTCTTCGGCGCGTTCCTCTGCTCTGTTTCCATCCTGGCTGGCACGCGGCTGCCTCGGCTGCCGCCACCCTGCCAGATGCTCCTGTTGTTCCCCACAGCCCATCCCTGGGGTTTGATTCTCAACGGGCAGTTTGCTGGCTGCGGCTGCTTTTGTTGCCCACAAAGGGCCTGTAGTTTCTCCCAAACAGCTTTTGGAGGAACACGGGGCGCTCACTCTTCCTCCGCCCACGGATCCACATGGGAGCAGTCGGCAGTCCTTGAAGCAGCCCAAGGGAGGCTTTTTCTTTACGGGAGGAGAAATCATTAACACTGTGTGTCTGTTTGCAGGCAGAAAATCGGAGGAAGGGCCCTGGCCTGGGGGCCCCTGGGAAACCCCCCAAGAGGCAGTCGAACGAGACCTATCGCGACGCCGTCAGGAGGGTCATGTTTGCCCGCTATAAGGAACTGGAGTGAACAGTGGACGAACCCCAAGCCAGTCTCTCTCCGAGTTTGTCTCTTTCTCTCTGTGTCATGTTCTTTTTGAAGGTTTGGTCTTTTTTTGTTGTTGTTGTTTTTTTTGAATTGTTACAGGTTTTGCTGCTAGAATTTTTTTAATAAAACTGAAAATTTGTCAGTGCTTGTCATGTGGCTGAAACTGTATGTTTTAAAAGCATGTGATGCTTTGGAGGATTCCAAAGTGTGTTTGTGTGTGAGCACAGCAGGACCAGGGGTGACAAAGCTGAGTGTGGCCTGTAGGGATAAGGATGATGCTGATGGCAGTGGCTGGTGGGAGCAGAGCCCATGCCTGGTGAGCAGGGGGTGGTGCTGGGGCTGCTGGTACTTCCCTCTGCCTTTCTGCTCACCTGTTAGAGAGCAGGGCCTGACGCTGCTTCCAAATACTCCAAAGGAGGGAAAGTAGGAGATGTGGAAGCTGAAGGCAGGAGGATTTGGAGGTGAAGAGCCACCTGCAAGAGCTGACAACTTCCAAAGGCAGCAGAAGACCTGTCCAAGATGCATTTCCTTGTCTCTGGCACAGGCAGTGCAGCAGCAGTGTGGAGAACTCGCTGGGCACCGCAGCCCAGGGATGGTGGAGGTGGGCACAACACTGTGCTGGTGAGTACATGTGTGTGAGGGCCTTCAGTCTTCCTGGGAGCCCCAGGCATGCAAGGGAAGGATGGGGAAGGTGATGGGCTCTTGGGGATGAACTCCCAAACAGGGAGCAGTGGTGGTGGCACCAGCTCTGGCGTTACAAGCTTGTGCTCTCGAGTCTGGAAATTATCCATATACAAAGAGGGAAGAAGTATGACTGTGATGGGACATCATTTTCAGTGGCTCATGAGGGAAGAGGGGAATCTGGGAGCAGATCAGTAGCTGCTGCACAGGCTGTCTGCACCTGGGTGGGCCAGGCACCTGTGTGTGCCAAAAAATGAGCACCCACAGAACATTCCCAAGACAACCAGAAGGAGCCTTTGCAACCATCAAATGCAGTTCTGATTTCATTAATTTGCTAAGTGGGTACATGCATCTTGGTGAAAGCCAGTTAACGACTTGATGATATGTAATTATTTAGAAGATAATAAACCAGATAAATGTAAGAGCAGCTTCCTTAGACAGATGGACCTCACTAAATAATGTATGTTCCTTGGCTTAGCCATACACTCACTTGCTTCTAGCCTGTGATGTGCGTGTGTGAAAGGAGAGGCAACACAGCACTTTCCTTGCAGGCCCATTGCCAGGGCTCAAGTCAAGAACAGAAGAGGAGCAGGAACAGACTGCTGTGAAGAGGAGGAAAAAAAATAATTACAAATAACTAATTGCAGGATGTATTTGTCTCCAATCAAGGGAAATCCTTTTTCTGTCCATGGAGGTAGATCTACCTCGCATTAGTTTATGTTAATCACAGAAATACTTGTGTTGGCTTCTATTATTTTGAGGTTCATAGTAAATGATTATGGGAAGTCAGGAATACTGCTTGTGTCTTAGGATGTCAGAACATCACAGTGTTACTCCCAGAACTGTGGGATTTCTGGGGATGTGCTGTATGTGGCTTGGGAACACCACTCACATGGACTCTAGGGAGTATCCCCCTGCCAGCCCATGGAAAATCAAGGTGTTCCCTGGATTGATATTGACTTAATTCCTCCAAATTCCCCTTCCCTAAAGTAACCCAGTGTGAGCTCCCGTGTATTCCCTTGAAGATGTGTGTGTTTGTACTGTATGTACATATCTACATAGGCACAGCATCCATCCACGTGGATATCCAGGATTAGGGAGTGTGGAGCAGCCCTCTGCTGGGGCTGGGGTGAGGTGACTGGAACGAGGTTATTAATGAAATGGAACAGATAAATAGAGTGAGACTAAAAGCATTAAAAAGAAGCACCAACCTAAAAAACGTCGTATTCCCTTGGGAAAACAGCAGCGTAGGTGGTGATGCAGAAACCCTGACTGTTTATCCTTGGTGCAGTGGTTTTGGTGTCTTTAGTACTTCTTAAAGGATAGTCACACAAAGACACAGCTGAATTGCAACTACTTTTATGTCTTTTAACAATTTTGCTTTTATTTCAGAGATCATTCACCGCTGTGCTAGTGCTGTGGCTGTGTTCAGAATGTGTCCTTGTGTGCCATCCTGTGGTGAGGGGTATGGCCCAGGTTACAATTTATTTTTATTTTTGAAGGTCCTGATAGGAGAATGGGAGCTGCTCACAGGGTAAGTCCTGTGTTGTAGCAGTTGATTGCACGGAGGTGTCACACACAGGAGGAGGACTGGGGCAATCCACAACCAACACTAAGGCTGGTGTGGATAGAACTGTGTGTACAAGGAAGAGGAAAAAGCAGAACAAGGGGTTTAAAAGGATTTTATTTGAAAGGAACAGGCAACAGGAGCCATGGACTGAGAGTGGATAGAGGGCTGGAGGCACTTCTGCTTGGACCCCTGTCCAAGGGAGGATTCATCTCTAAGCTCCATCAGCCACACAGGTTGGTATGTAGGAGGCTGCTTTGGACATCTTAGGCACTCTGGAGCAAGAGCCTCTTTTTTCCCCCTTTCCCAATGTAAATCAAGTTAATAGTCTTTGATTTCCAATATTGATTCCTATTAATATTGATACAGAAGTGACCCAGGCCCTTATAAATGAAACATAATGAAGTAAAGAGCTGGAGGTGGGCTTTCTAAACAGAAAAAAACCAACCATCAGAGTGGGCTAAGGGAATAATCTGTAAAGGGGAAGGAGAGAGAGAACCCAGGGAATGTGCTTCTCTCCTCAGCAGTGACCTGCTTCTAGGAGAGGAGAGGGGCTGCTGGAAGGAGGATGAAGCTGGTGGTTGCCCCTCAGTGGTGCAAAGACTGAGTTCAGAGCTGGCCACATCTCCTTGACCTGTCATGTCCATTTGGGAGCCTCTCTGAAACGCCTTACTCAATTTGGCACGTAATCACCTCACCTCCCAGCAGCTCAGGCACACCCACCCTGTCAGCAGGGGCATTACACTCCCTGCTTTTCTCAGAGGCAAAACCTGATGCTCCACAAATTGGGTTTCTACACTCAGCTGCAACCAAACTGAAAAAAAACCCCAAAATATCCTCCAGGGATTTCTTTCCCAATATCACAAGTGCAACTGTGCTGGACATCAGGCCATTACACACCTGCACAGGTATGGCTGGGCTTGGCACACAGGCAAAGCTCTGCGAGGGCACCCTGAAGGCACAGGACACCAGCAAGCAGAACGTGAGCAGGGAACAGTTTTACTTCAAGTAAAAGTTCTACTTTACAGTAAAAGCTTTAGGAGTGAATACATTGCAATTAGCCATTTTTTTTTTATATCTTTCAAACAAATCCATAAGCCTTCTCTTTATCTGAAATGGAAAAGTAATAAACATGTGTACCTGCCCCCAGATAGATATGGAAAGATGATTATGTTGAACAATTTTACTCATTTAGTGCTTTAAGACTCAAGAAACAGGAGTTCAGTGTTCAGAGGAGGTTGTTGCTCAAACCATGCCCCCATTTTAATGTAGGTTCTGTATTTCCTTATTTATCCATATACATACAAAGACCATTCTGTTCTTTGTTCCTGCACTGGGGACGTTGTGCTTTCAAATGTCACCAAGTATAACTCTGTGAAGCTGCACTTTCATGAACTTCCTTTCAGTAGCACAAAGATCCAAAGGAAGATGAATGACACTATAGTAAGTCACACAGTGCCCGGAATAGCCGAGATAAGCACGGACACAAGCCCTTGTCCAAACTTCATGTGGATCTCTTTCACCAGCGCATTTTGAACGGGATGGTTTGGCCAAGTTGCTGCTGGGGGTGTGCGGGTCCGTGCCTGTGCTGCTCAGCCCTTTTGCAGCCTGGAGGAGGCCAGGCCTGTCCAGCTGTTAAAGTGCACCTTGCTTCCCTATGGAGCACTTGGGAATGCTGCAAGGAAGCTGGGAATGTGAGCATTACCCCCCAGGGACAGAGTCCCCCGTCCCACACAATGGAAGGATGGGCTGGTCCAGAAATGGCAGAGGGCTGGATAATAGCTTGGAGCTCACCCCTGGAGGTGGTTCCAGCCACCACCTCACAGACACCACTGCTGCTGCAGACACCCAGGGCAGGACACCCTGGACTTCACACTGTGCCATGCCAGGCTTGATCCAGAGGGAAGGAGAGGATCAGCCTGAGGAGCTGGAGTGCCTACATTAGGGTGGTTTGCATTCCCATCCCAGAGGGGCAGTGGGAGCAGGGTCACCCCAGCACAGGCAGTGCAGTCCCACCCACAAGCTGGTGACAAAGCTGCCTGTAACACCTGTTACACCCAGAGCCTCAACAGGGTCTCAGGCAGCTCCCTTGGGTCCTGTTGCTGGGACACAGGGGAGGGGCCAAGCAGGTCTTTTGCACGGATAGAAAAGTCCCCTTCCCTAAAGTCCTGTTGGGGTGTGCCTGCTCCAGTGCCTTAATTTGGCTCTGGGGTGCACTTCTGAAACTGATCTCATGACTTTCCCCACTTTTGGATTGTGTCCTGGAGCAGCTCTGCAGAGGTCGGGCTTGGGACAGTATCAACCAGATTCCTTTCAGATGAAACCAAACCCAACATGCTCCAGGAATGCACCTCATGCTCCCCAGCCACCGATGGGCGTTCAGGCTGCAGGATCAGCCCAGAGCCTGTCTGGAGCTAAAAAACACCTTGTAAATCACAGAATAGTTTAGATTGGAAAAGACCTCTAAGATCATTGAGTCCAGCTGTTAACGTTGCCAAGCCCACCACTAAACCACATCCCTAAGTGCCACATCTGCAGGGTTTTTAAATCCCTCCCCAGATGGTGACTCCACCACTTCCCCCGGCAGCCTGTCCCAATGCTTGACAACCCTTTCAGTGAAGAATTTTTTTTAATATCCAATCTGAATCTTACCTGGCACAACTTGAGGCCATTTCCTCCTGTCCTGTTGCTGGTTACCTGGGAGCAGAGCCCGACCCCCACCTGGCCCCATTCTCCTGTCAGGGAGATGCAGAGAGTGAGAAGGTTCCCCCTGAGCCTCTTTTTCTCCGGGCTGAGCCCCCCCAGCTCCCTCAGCTGCTCCTCATCAGACTTGTGCTCCAGACCCTTCCACAGCTCTGTTGCCCTTCTCTGGACACACTCCAGCACATCAATGTCCTTCTTGTAGTGAGCGGCTCAGAAATGGACACAGCATTTGAGGTGAAATGTATAGTTCATACATCAGGTCCTTGAACGTCTGGGTCAGCTCCCACTGCACTGTGCTTGTACGTTGGAGCCCAAATCCTCACAGATTTCCCTTTCCATCACGTTTTCCTCTGAAGCTGCTTGTGGACCAGAGTTTTCCTTTCTAACCCTGCTGTGTGATAGCAGTGGGATGGTGTCCGTGAGCCTCTGCTCCCATCCACCCTGCTGTGCTTTGGTTTCCCAGTTCACAAGATAAAGAAAACATGAGCACTGCATCTGATGCTTTCCTATCCCCTTCCAGGAGACGCGCCTCGAGCTGCAGGGATGAAGCATCCCGGGGAAAAGCCGAATATTTCCCTATGATTCCACGGAAGCCCGGCAGCTCCGGCCACACCAATCCCACACCGCTAGATGGCAATTGTGGTGTGTGGATGAATGGGACGGGCCAGACGGAGCGTTCGCGCAGCCGGGGCTGGGTATGAATGAGGGGCTGCCCCCGGCTGTCCTGCCCCTCCGGCTCCTCCTGCCGCCTCCAGCCTCCAGGTGCTGTGGGTTCACTGGGAGAAGGCGCTGGAACTGCTGGACTGGTGGCAGGGTGGGCATTGCCGCTGGAATCCCGTTGGCTCCTTGACGGGTGAGTAACGAGCAGTGGGTTTAATTGTTCATAAACTTGGGCAGCCCAGGCTGGTTCCGGCTGCCTTGGTTCCCTCCCTGGGAGAGCTGGCCGGGGTAGCATTCCCAGTGGGAAAGCTCAGCCTGGGAGGCTGAGCCAGGGTTGACCAGCCGTGAGCTCTTCTACTTTCACTGTCAGCTTCGTTGTGTTTTATGGCTCCGTGCAGAGTAACTCACGAGTGACTGGGCTTTTCCAGCTCCTGCAGAGAGCAGACCTCGCTCTGCCACTCCATTTGTCATAGCACACCATGAAAAGTTTGGGGTACTAATCTTTATAAAAGTCATGAAATAGTTTGGGTTGGAAGGGACCCTGAACCACTGAAACCATTGAACCCCCTGAAACCACTTTTTACTGTTATGTCACATCTATTAATGCTGTAACTTGGGTTCTGAGAGGTTTTGTGCTTTTTTATTATGGCAAAGCTCTGTTTCCAAAGCTGTTTTTTCTCATGTTCTTCTACTTCTATGATCTGCTTTGCTGCTAAGGTTTAACAGCCCAAAATCCCACACCGGGCAATTGTCACTAACCCATGCTGAGAGCTTTGCCACCGCTCAGAGATAACTTTGTCAGATTTCTCCCTCCCCTCCAGATAAAAATCAATCATTTGCCTTCAAACAGTTGTGACAGCCTTGATCTAAGGAGAAAAAACAGCCTCCCTGATCCATGGAGGAATTGTCCCCTGCTTGGGCTTTATGAAATCTGTTGGGACAGGGAAATTGTGTTTCTTCAACCTCCCTCTGCAATGCCTCAGCTCTCAGAAAGTCGGGTCATCTGATATAGCAGGCAGAAAAGAAACAGAGCTTGAGAAGTGCCGGGTGCTCTCCAAAGGAGTCCTTGTAACTAATGATCCCTCTGCTTGGAAGCATCACAGAGCCTGAGTGTGGATGGCTGGGAGTCGGGAGCCTTGCACGCCTGAGTGTCCTGAAAGTGACGGGTGGGTGTTTCGGTGTGATGGGGCTGATACTCAGGGGAAGGGGGGAGGGAGGAAGCTGAATGTTGTTTAACAAATAACGAAGCTCTTCATGACCTTAAACTAAGACAAAGAGGGTTATTTCTTGCTATCTGTGAAATAAGACCACCTCTGGCATGAAGTGGTCTTATCATTGCTCCTGAGTGTGTGGCAGCCCTACCTGGCAGCCAGACCAAGGGATGTGCTGCCCACTGGAAATCATCTGGAAGCATTTCTTGGGCAGAATGTAGTGAGGGTCCAGTGAGCCCTGAGCTCGCTGCAGCTGCCCTTAGTTAAGAATTTATTGCCCATAAGGAACCATTGCATTAATCCAGCTACTGAGCATTAGCAGGACATTTCTGCTAAGCTGGAAACCAACATTTTTTTGCTGCAGCCATGTGCCTGAGGGCAAAGGGGAAAGTGCTCTTGGAGATCTGGTCACAGATCTGCAGCCATCCCGCACACATGCCAGCCACGCGCCCCATGCGAGAGCTTTCTCTTTGCCAAGTGGAGCATGTCCCAGCTTTCTGCCGGCCTCTCCTCGCTCAGCCTTCAAAGGGAGGGGGTCTGGCAGCCCTGATGGGTCACTGGCTTGACACGATGGGCTGCTGGAACAGATTTCTCCTGCTGAGCTAACGGTATTGAAAACGGCAGAGATACAAACACCCCGGTGATTAATGAGACGGGGATGGGGAAGTCAATCTGAGAGCCAGGACAGAGATATCAGCCCTATAAGAAATATGGGAAGAATTCATCCCTAATCTAATCTCGCTGAATTCCACAAGCATGCAAGACAGGGATCATTTGCTGCGGTTCCTTAGGTTAAGAATTAAACAGGAAACCCCTGAGGATGTAAGATGCTCTCCCAAATACCAGTGTGCTTGTGTGAGGAGGCTGGAGAACAGCTGCCACGGTCTGAGCCATCTCATCTGGCTGGGCAAGAGCTGATGCCCAGGCTGTGGGGCTGCCAGCAGCGGCATCCTGCAGCACCCAGCTCAAGGATAGGGAGCTGGAGCCAAGCCTGGGGTCCCCGGCAGGTCTTGCTGCTGCTAATGATGCTCTTTGCCAAACCAAGTCCCCGAGCCGGCAGCGCTGGCAGATGTTCTGAACGGTGAGGGCTTCTGGCTGCCTCACACTCTGTTGTGCTCCCATGACACCCTCTCAGGGGCTGTTTACAGCAAGGATAAAGATTTATTGTAAACCTTGGCTCCCAGACTCTTGGAGCAGACTCTTCCTCCAAGTTTGGTCTATCCCCACTCTGGCTGGGATTACAGTGAGAGGTGGCTCAGAGAGCACAGGGTAATTAGATCCTTACAGGCACTCACTCACACAGTTACAAACCCTCTGTTGGAAACAGAGACATAGAGATCAGGCAGCTGAGTCACCTCCTGGTCTGGGGGGCAGCTGGGAATGGCTTTTGGATGGGTAACGGGGGGATACATCCAGGCTCAGCTGCCGTCTTTGAGGAGCCCTCCATGTGGAGGAGGTCAAATCAGGGGATCCTGTTTCCCCCTGGTTGGAACAGGGAGCAAGTGAGAGCAGGAGCAGGAAGAGAGGGTGAAAACAGTGTTACCTGCCCTGGACTGGGTCTCCAGCTTTGGTCCTCCCTGTGAGCCACTTGATACATCCCTGCTCCTGCCCTGCTCAGGGGAGCCAACTGTACCTTCTCCAACTCTTTTTGCCTGGGGACACTGAAGCAAAATGACCAGTGTAAGGCCACAGAGCTGGGCTCGCAGCACAGGGAGCCAGGTCATTTCCTCTCCCTAAAGACTAAATTATCCCAAATCACAGCCATGAAACCCCAGCATCTCCTCGCAGCTGGATGCTATGAATGATACCAATTCTGTGGTGCCCAGGAGGGACCACTCCCGGCAGAGATAAGCCTTTGTTATTCCCTGGTGTGGTCACTGTAGGGTATTTGGGCTCTGCTACCTTTGTGCTCAGTCATCCCACATGCCCCTGAATCCCCCCCTGGCTCCCTTGCACCTGCAGGGATGCCACGTGTGCGCTCCAGGCCAGCACAACCCCTCTCCACCGGTGGGATGGCACGGCATGGAGCACAGCATCAGCCCCACCTAACTTGGGAGCCTGCCCAGGACCTGGTTCCTCTGGAATGGTGCCGTTCACAAGCACTGAGCCATGTGAGGTGATTGTTCTGGTCTCACAGGCTGGCGAGCTGCCATTTATTGGGCACAGGAACCCCCCCCACGCTTCTCCCACCGCCAGGTCCAGGTTTATTTCCCTGTTTTCCAGGAGGAGACCACTGATGTCAGCTAATTTGGCCTGTGTGCTTTGTGGTGTGAAAAGGAAAACAAGGGCTTTCAGTTTCAATCTGTCCCTTGTCCTGTGAGGGGAGGGCTGGCCTTCCCACGGTGTGTGCTCCCACGAGGGTGGGTGGTGACACAGTGACAGCTCTGACACCATGTGCTGGAGCCACGTGCACAGAATCAGGTTAGTGCTGAGGTGGTCTGTGCTGGAGGAGAATGAGCTTCTTTGGGGGAAGATGGGACACTTGGGGTCAATCCCTGTCCTGCTATGCTTCCCATTTGGCCACGGGCAGGTCACTTAGTCCAGCTGTGCCTCAGCTCCACACTGGAATAACAACCAAGGTGACCTTCCATGGCAGAATGTGGTGCAGATGAGTACATGGAGGACAGAGAGGCCTTCATGTGAGATAGGGATTGGGCAGGAGGGATGTGCCCTGGGAGCAGAACCTTGGGCATGGTACCTGGTGGTGGCTGCTCCTGACCTGCTGGGGAAGGGGCCACAGGAGCTGTGCTGGGAGGGGGGTACCCCGAATGTGTCCATCTGCTGGGCGGGGTTCTCCCCGTGTTGTCAGGGTAGGGAAATGACTGAAAGCAGGGAGCTCTTTGCCTTGGAGATGGTGGTGCTGCCCCGGTTCCCCCACAGCAACACTGTGGCAGCCGCCCAGCCCCTGCCGTGCCCCAGCCCCTGCCGTGCCCCAGCCCTTGCCAGACGTGCCAGCACCTTCAGCTGCGCCTGGAGCCGACCTGGCATCCCCTGGGGAAGCGTGACTGAGCAGCTGGCTGGGGTGAACGGCCCGGCGTCTATCCCAGCGCCTCCGCTGGTCGCTGATCCCGGGAAATACCCGGCAGAGAAGCCGCAGCCTTGCCCCAGGCAGCTCGCTGGGTCACAGCCGAACTGCTGGGGTGGGGTGGGGTGGGATGGCAGGGGCGCTCAGCCTGGCAGAGCTGTGTCCCCGGCTCCCTGAGCAGTGTCCTGCAGCGAAGGGCAGCCCGTCGGGGCGGCCGCCGGAGCGTGGTGCGCTGCAGGGGTGCGAGGCTTGCGAGCCAGAGAGCTTACCCGGCAATCCAGGCGCTAATTCCCGAGGAGCCCGGCCAAGAGGCTCTGAGAAGAAGCAGATAACAGGGCCGGCACCCTCCACCCTGATTAAAATACTTTCTCCTCCGGAGCCCCCCACGCCTGCCCAGCCTGTTCCAATTAGCCGCGCGGCCGGGAGAGCGGGGAGCGGAGCTTCCGCTGATGAAAAGAAAACACTGCAGAGCTTTCAAGTGCCGGGGCAGGCGGGCGGCCCCAGCTGGGACAGCCAGGGGCCCGCGGGAGTGCGACCGGCAGCCGTGTCGCTGGCTGGCAGCGGTGAAGTGGATCATGAGCCGGGTCATTGAGCAGCAGAGCAGGTGTTTCACGGCCAGTTCCCGCCGGGAAGGGCCCTGGGATGGTAGGTGGGGAGATGTGGCAAAGCTAACAGCTGTCTGAGAGGGGCTGAGCACCCTGTCGTGCAGGTCGGGAGATGGGAAGCAATAATCCCACTGTGAATGAAGAAAATGAGTGCTGCAAATCGTTGTGGGTTTGCTGCAGAATGCCTTGGCAACTTCTGGAAGCAATGGGCTCTGGTTTGGGAGTGCTGGGAAAGGCTGCAGCCTGTCCAGGGAGCAGAGTTGCTTTGCTCAGGGCTGGGCCTCCCCTGAGACACCACTGGGGTGGAGCTGTCCCCAGCCCTTGGCTCTCTGCTGGGGTTCTTCACAGGGGTCCCACCAGGACCCCAACCAAGCCCACCACTTCTTTTCCAGGGGCCAGCAGCTTGTGACGACGGGTGATGACAGTCTGGAGCCCAGAGAATGGCTCCCAAGAGGGGTAGAGCTCCCCAAGCCTCCCGAGGGCTGTGCTGAGTGTCAAGCCATGTGGCAGACAGGTGACAAGGGTGGGTTTCAGTACTGGAGTATAAATGGCTCTGAGGAATGCAGCACTGCCTCTGGGGACCCCCAAGGCTTTGGGGAGCCAGGCTGGCAGCACAGAGGCAGCACACAACCCTGCCTTATTTGGGTACTTGAACACAACATCAGAGGGTGGCAAGCCCCAAATGTGAAAGAATTTTAAGCTGCTCAATTACATTAGGGGGCAGATTGGGAGTGCAGTACTACGAATTAGCCCAGAGTTTAATACACCAAGTTAACCCACACTTGTCCCACCTCTGCTTTTTCTGGGGAGAAGCCCAGTCCTCTGTGAATGTGCCACTTCCAGTGTGGTGTCCCAGTGTGGTTTGTCCCCTCCAGGAGCCCTGATGTGGGCAGCAGGATGGTGGCACTGCTCTGCACTGGAAGCTGCCTGTGCTCTGGCAGCATCTTCATGAGAACAGACCTGCAAGGTGCAATTACACTGTGTCTCCAGCCAGCTTTCTCTGCATGTTGGACTTGCTGCCTTCCTGGTGCTGGATGCCCTTGGGGTAAATTAGGGGGAGGATTGGTGGTGGTCCCTCAGCTGGCACTACTTGGCTCAAGCAGCACATTCAGGAACACCTGAAACTCCTAAAGGAACCACTGACTGAAAGCAGGGGCTGATGCAGCCCATCACTGTGCCCATCACTGTGCCCTGAGTCAAGTCCAGATGCTGGACCACCTTCCCAGTCAGATTACTGAGAGCTGGGCTAGAGTGGGTTTCACCTCTCTCAGTAGCAAGGGAAAGGTAGGGCCTGAGCCAGCAGTCTCCCAAGAAAGGGATTAGCAGGATATTAAGGGCACTCAGCTCCTTATCCCATCATAAACAGTTATTAATATCCTGGCCAGCCTTGGGCTTGGCAATTCCCCATTTGCTTTCAAAGGATGTGCTCCCAACCAGAGCGTGCCTTAAGCTACTATAACTTCAGGGAGACAAACACCATGGAGGCACACTGAGGTGTTCCCACAGGCAGCAAAATCCCCCTGATACCACCCAGACCACTGGGCTGCCCCTGCCCCATCACCATTGTCACCCAGTGCCCACGAGTGAGGAGCCCCCCTGAGGGTCTGCGGTGTGCCAGCAGCAGCTGGGCTGTCTCGTCCCCACCCGTGGTGCTTGGCACACTCCAGTAGTGTTGTCTGGCAAGGAAGGGTGCTCTGGGACTAATTGCAGTCAGGGACTTTAATCTCAGGAGGCAGGAGCGTGAGAGGCTGCCAGATGTCCTGGCTGGAAGGGAGTGTGCTGGCCAGCCTGGCAGGGAAATGGAGGTGAAGGTGGAGCAACCTCAGCCTTCTGCTGTTGTCCAACAATCCCTTCATCCAAACCTCCCAGATCCACTCCCCTCAGCCTGCGGGGCCGTGGTGTGGCCGTGTGTGATCTCGTTACTAAGGGGTTCTCTGAGACCTTGGCCTTTCACAGGGCACACGGAGGTGCTGCAACACCACCCAAGCTCTGCCACTTGGATTTGTCATTCCAGCTCTGGTGTCTTGCTGCAGGACCATCACGTTCCTCTTCCACAAACCACTCAGCACCACAGGCTCCCTCAGAGTTGGTCCTGCCCCAGCCTGGCAGCTCTCTGGGAAGACAGGGAAGGAGCCAAGGGCTCACTCCAGTGCCTTTGTCCTCCCGGTGGAGAAGGACGACAGCTGCCTCTCCGTGCAGCTGCCAGGGCATCCATCATCCTGGGCGGTATGGAGAGGGACAACCACAGCCCCGGGCTGAGCAGGGAGGGCTCTGTTCCTGCGTGGTCAGGGAGGGGGCAGGCAGTGATTTAGGAAGAGGGACAGCTGCTGGCAGGGGTGCACACCAAGGCACACAGCCAGCGGCTCCGGCTGGGAGTGCTCCCCACACACGTGGCTCCACGTTCCCATGGCACAGACCACGTGGCAGGCACCCAACTGGCCCACGGATGTGTGTGCAGGGATGGGCGCCCAATGTGAGTCTGCTGGACCTCCTAGCCTGGCTCTGCCCCTCAGTGTCTTTGCCAGCGTGAGACTCCTTTCTCCCGGCTCCCAAAAGTGGCAGAGAGGGGACCACCCACACCAGAGTTTCTGCTGGGGGAGGCAGGGCAGTGTCAGGAGTCTAGGGCTGAGGTCTGGGAGCCAGGGCTTGGGTGCTCAGGAGCCTCAGGCAGGGCCAGTCCCATGGAGGGACTCTCAGCTCCCTGGGGCTCTCCCATCTCACAGCATTTCTGTCCCCCCACAGGGAAGATCCCTATGGATGGACATTGATAAGGGGTGCAGATTCTCTTCCCCCCCCTCTCCTCTCCCTTGAGGTCCCCCAGCTGTTGAGGACCAGCATTTTGCCTCATATCCCAGCCCTGCCAGCTCTGCCATGTAACTGGAGAAGGCACCAGGCTGTCCATGGCACTTGGGGATTATCTGGGATACAGTCAGGGCTGTGAAACTGGTGGAGCACATGGGAGCACACGGCAACAGGGCGACTGCTGTTCGTGCTGCAGGATTGCTGAAGAGCTGAGCTTTCCCTCTCAGAGATAATCCATAGCCTGATAAACCCACTGCCAGGGCCCTTCCCCCTCTGACACTTGGGCTAGTTTACACTATCCGTGGCATTGCAGCAGATAGGCCTTGTCAGGAGGAAATTGGTGCTTTCATGGATAAACCATTCCTTCCATACCCCATGTCTCAAACAGGAGGCATTTGTCTTTTCCCTGGGCTGCTCACTCTACAGCAAGAATTTCCAGGGGACTTTGTGACAGCCAAGAGCCCTAGACCTCTTGGACTTCTGTTATGTGGAGGACTCAGTGCAGCCTTAGTACTTAAAGGGGGCTTATAAAAATGAGGGAGATTGACTATGTACACAGGCAGACACTGATAGGACAAGGGTGGATGGTTTTAAACTAAGAGAGGAGAGATTTAGATTAGATATTAAGGAAAAAATTCCTCCCTGTGAGAGTGGGAGGCCCTGGCACAGGTTGCCCAGAGAAGCTGTGGCTGCCCCATCCCTGAAAGTGTCCAAGGCCAGGTTGGATGGGGCTCTGAGAAGCCTGATCTAGTGGGGGACATCTCTGCCCATGTCAGGGAATTTGGAATCAGATGATATTTAAGGTCCCTTCCAACCCAAACCATTCTGTGGCTTCTGCAGGTCACCAGTGGAAGGGGCAGAAGGGCACAGGGCAGCTGCTGGGACCAGGGTGCCTGGTGGACTGCTGGGCAGTCAGCCCAGCACTGTGGTGTCACCACCCGTGCCACCTACCCCTGGCACTCCTGGTGACTGCCAGCCCCCAAAACACAGCTGCCAGCCCCCAAAACACAGCTGCCAGCCCCCACGTCCTCACCACCAGGTCCTGTGGCGCCTGGAGTATGAAACGTTAACCCCCCGCCATCCCCTCGCCCAGCAGCCTGCCCTCATCAGCGCTTCCCTCTCCAAACTGAGATGGAAATAGTTGCAGCTCTGGACAGTTGATTATTTAAAGCTGTCGGGAGTGTTTAATTTAACCCTGGATTCATCATCCGCAGCTTGTTTCCATCCACCAGGCACCCGCGCTCCCCCTCTCCGAGTAAGCTCGGCCGAGCTCCTCACCTCCAGCAGATCTGTTTCCCCCATATCCCTGCACTGACTGGCACAGTGAGGGATGTCCCTGTGCCAGAGGCTGTGGGCACAGCCAGCTCAGGGGCTGTGCTGGGATTTTAAGTGGGCATTGGGAGTGGGGTCCCTCACTGCTGCCTGGGCACGATGGGAGGGAGTCCCGGAGTGACACACATGGGAAGTGTTTCTTACTGGAATTTTTCTTCCTTTGTCTGCTGCAAATCCCTCTAGCAAAACCCTCACTTTCTTGTCCCTGTGCCCAGCCCTGCTAGGGCTCTGGATTTTTGCTGTGTGTGGCTGTGGGTCCTGCTACCATCAGACCTGCCTGTGGCATTCCCAGGGCAGGAGACGGAGCGCTGGTACAGCTGAGCTGTAGATGGGAGTGCCCCAGCCCCTGCTCCAGGCATGCAAAGCATCCCTAAAGCTTTTCATGTGTGGCCATGTCCCAGGGCAGAAGTGGTGCCCTGCCTGCCATCTGCAGAAGCCCTGGCATCCCCTGGGTCATGAAAGGTTCCTCCAAGGCTGGCTTAGCCCAAAGGCAAGCCTAGCACAGACCCAGCTCCATTTATAGAAAGCTGCAATTAGAGGCCAGCATTCTCCTGAGTCCTCCAGCAACACAACACACATTGGCAAAGCAAAAAAAAATACATCTGTCAATCCCAGACCCGTCCCTGGGATGACCCCTGAGACAGCAGTGCTCGCTCAGGGCATGGCTGCGAGCCTGCAGGATGGCTCTGGGAGACCCCACTGCAGGGGCTGAGCATGGGAAGAGCTGAAATGTCTGGAGCATCCCATCACTGCCTGTTGTCAGTGACTGACCTGCTGAAAAGTGCCCAGGAAGGGGTGGCTGGGTTGAGAGAGCAGCCCCAAAATAGAGACAGAATGGCACAGCAGTCACCCCGAGGTCACATCCGTGTCCCAGGGTGGTGCCAAGTCTCCTGGCACGGGGGAAGGCATTGGAGCAGCAGCAGGCTATGTTGGCCAGAGTGAGATCCAGGCAACAGTGAGGGCAGGGAAGCAGCAGAAGAGGAGCTGCATCCCCTTCCAGGGGGCTGCAGCCCAGCTCAACCATGAGCTACTGCTGGGAGAGCGAGAAACCCCCATTCCACCAGCCCCAGATTTCCTCCCTAGGCAAAGCTGAGCACTCCTTGTACAAGGCAGAGACCAAGGCAGTTGGAAAGACTTGGCTGCACCATCCCTCCCACAGCCCTTCGCCAAGATGGCAGGAATCCCCTGCTCCTGGTGCCAAGAGCCTCTCGCCAGGGAGGAGCTAAAAAACTCATTTTAAATCTTTCAGCTGTGGGACTGGACAAACTTAATATGCAGCAACAGGGGGAGTTGGTCCGAGCTGCCATGTAGGGACCAGGACATTTATGGAGTGGAGAAAAAGTATCTAAATAGCCTGGATTAACTGGTGAGGGCCAGCAGGCCAGCCCCATTCCTGGCAGGAGCTGTGGGAGCTGCTGTGAACCTGTGTGCCTCAGAAGGGGTGTATGTGTCAGAGAGCCCTTCCAGCCTGCAGTATCCCACAGCCAGCAGTCTCTGGTGGCCTGAGAGCTCTGTGGTGACCAGGCAATTGCAGAGCTACTGGCCATGGGTGTGTCATGTACACACACAGCCACAGATGATGTTGATGGGATCAGAGAAGCTCCAATACATGGATTCCCCTTTGAGTGAGAGGGATGATATTTAACTCCAATCTGAGATGAGTATTAGGATCTTTCACCAGGCTCTGGCAAGCATGGGGGTCTGAGCAGATATTGAGCAGAAGATGCCCAAGCTCTGAGAGCCTTTTGAAGGATGTACTACTGCCCAAGCGCTCCTCACCTCTTCCCTCATGTCAGGCACCTCCAGGATGCTCAAATCCCTGTGCTTCCAGGTACCACATGCTGTGGGCATGCTGCCATCACACACTTCCCCTAGGCAGGCTGGAATAGCTGGTCTTCTGTGGATATGGAAGGCAGTGGAGTTCCTGGAAGTCAGCTGGTGAGGGTATCCCAGCCACAGCTGCCTTCCCAGTGCCCAGACTGGCCCGCTGAGCACCAGCTGCAGCCTTCCCCCTTCTCTCTTTGCAGCTGAGGTGGCGTCTCGGCGCTGGACCATGGTGCTGTGAGGGCGAGTGGTCCCTGCCCACATCCCCGTGCCAGCATGTGGGCTGTCCCCAGCCACGGGCTGCCCCTCGCCACGCTCCTCCTCTGCGTCCTGCTGCAGCAGCCGGGCACCAGCGGGGCGTGGAAGCAGCACGCCCCGCGCCTCCGCCTTGCCTACAAAGGTAGGGGCTCCTTGGGGTCTGCACCTCGCCTGGGAGGGCTGGGAGAGAGTCCTGCAAGGAGGGAGTGAAGGGGGGGCCAAAGCCCAGGGACACAGGCCTCGTGGTTGTGGCTGTAACATCTCCACACGCTGGGCTCTCGGGATGTTTCAGGGGTGCAGCTCCAAGCATCCCTGAGGATGCTGTACCAGTGCCACCGGCCTTGGAGAAGACGGCCGAGTAGGGAAAACTCTGCTATGGGCCAGTGCAACACCAGGACCAGAGAGGATGCTCAGACTCACTCTGTGTGTCTCACAGTGTGTCCTGGGCTGGGGCTGAACTGGGCACCCCAGGGGAATGTACCCTGCCTTCAGCTCACAGTGCAGGGGGACACTGAGCCCCAGGACAGTGCCACCAGCCCCTTCCCTTGCCTCCCACCAGCACAGCCCTGCCTTTACCCCTCCTCTCCTGCCAGGAGAGACTCATTCCCCATGCAGATCATCTGCCCTCTCCACACCCAAGAGGGGACAGAGCAGCTTTCCCATGGGCATGGCATTCCAAGCTCTGGGGCCATCCTTTTGCCCTGCTCCATCAGCCTGAGAAGCTGCTCTCCAGGCAGGGATAGCTAGCACAGTGGAAGATGCCCTCTGCTTGTGGTTGGAGAGGGCTGGACCTCCCAGGGATGCAGGATATCTGTGTGAGGAGATGGCTCTGCTGATAGCCCAGCTGAAAAACACGGTGCGGGGTCTGCCTTTCCTTGGAGCCCCAGAGCAGGGGCAGAGGGACTGCTGACTTCAAAGCCCCACAGTGTCCTGGGGCCAGACATGCCAAAACCCCTTTTGGGCAGAGGCAGAAGAGGAAGCTCCCAGCATCGAGAGGGCTCAAGGACGAGGCGAACAATGGCGAGGGGATGTGACTCATGGACAGCACAGGGCAGGTTCAAGGACACAATGACTTGAGAAGTTTAGGTTTAAAAACCCCTAGGAAAAAAAATAATAAATAAAAGGAGGCCTTTGAGAGTCCACCGGCGGGGTCAGTCTTGCCCTCAGATCCCAGCATGGGGGTGGCAGGCGGAGCCCTCGGCGGGGCGGGGGGACAAGACGCAAGCAGGGTCGAGAGAAGGAAATGACAGCAGCGACGGCCCGGGAGCTCAGGAAGGATGGGGCACAGGGCACGGGGCCAGGAACAACAGCAGCGGCTCCCACCCTGCCGCGGAGGCGAGCGGGAGGTTTATAATAGCACACCGGCCACCCCGGCCGGGCAGGGACAGCCTGGGGTGAGCTGGGTCAGGCTGGGTCAGCCCCATCGCTGCCTGAGCTGAACCTCTCTCTTTTCCGAGGCTGTGCAGCAGAGTGGCTGCGCAGTGAAACCACAGCACGCCTGCCAGCTCGTCCTGCGGGAATATCCCAGGAACTGGCAAACGGCTCCTTTGCCAGCCTTTGATGTGCAGCCAGCCCAGTCGGGCAGCACCACGCAGCGAATGCTCCGGAGTGCAGGGTGGTCACGGGGCTCTGGTTATCGGCACCAAGAGCTGCCCTGGCACGTCCCTTATCAGCCAGCAGCAGTGAGGGGACAGAGCCCGATTTAGCACCGAGCTTCCCCCGGGCTTCGGGGATCCCCTCCGTGGGCTGCTGTGCCTGGTGGCGGGGGAAGGGGCCAGGACACCCCTCCGGGACAGCCGGGAGGTGACCCCAGGAAGCCCAGGTCGCCCTGCACGGAGGATGCTGTAGCTGAGGGGCGGGCGGAGATGATGGATGGGACAAGGCAGTTAAAGCGGTCCCGGCAATAAAGACAAACAGCGCGGCCTTGGGAGATAGGGAACACAAAGGAGAGGATGTTTCTCCCTGCTCGCCCATCGGTTTGGTCATGGCACAGCTGCTGCAGAGACACACCCTGGTTCCCTGCCTCCAGGGCCGGGTTTGGATAAAATACCCTGGGAGTGAGAAGAGACTGGTTTGTGTGGGGCAGCCTCCTGGATCTGGATCCCAGCACTCAATGTCCTCTTGGTGAGGGAGCAGAGCTGTGCCACGGAGTCAGGCTCAGACCCTTGTGGTCATTAACCTGCCAGAGGAAACAAGTGCAGGGCAGTGAGTCCTTCCAGGGCTCTCCCATGTATTAACCACAGCAGCAGGGAGGACTCCTCCATCACCCTGCCTGACCTTGTCCTCAGCATGTGACCAGCAAATGACACTTGCTAGGATAGCCTTTGTCCTCTGCCCTTCCCTCCCACCCCAACCTGCCTCCCCAGAGTCCTGCCTAGCATTTCTCCCCTCCCTGAATCAGGCAGGTTCTGGTGTTGGCAGTCATAAGAGAGTGAGTGATGCAGTAGACTCCACTGGGGACTCAGCAGGGATAATGGCCCAGAGGCAGGGACAGGAATTCAGCTGTTAATCCCGTTCAGCTGGAGGAAAATTGCTTGGAAGCCTTCTCCCCTGTATCCCTGGTACCCAGAGGAGGCAGCCGAGGAAAAATGGGAAGTACGGTGGGGCTGTGCACAGTTTCTGTGGGAGCAGGGGGAGAGCCAGGAGCTCCCTGATGTAGCTGGAAGTGACTCCTGGCAGAGGAGGATTTGTGCCTCCCCCTTAAACAGGAGCTCTGATCCCGGAGGAAGGGGCGACGGAAGCGCTAGCTGGGAGCCAGCCTGGCTGCTGGATCCGGGCAGGGACCCACGTGCTGCCTGGCCCAGCAGGGACCGCCGGACGTCAGTGGCGTTTCCAGCCCTCAGGCACTGGCCCTGCTTCCCCTCTGCCCTGGAAAGGGGGTGGAAGGAAGTGAGACAACCTCCCGGGTCAGCCAGTTCCCTTCGGATGGAGCTGTGCCCGTGCCCACGTACACCCCACCTGCACCTGGGGCTGCACGTCCACCCACGCTCCCATCCACACTCCATCTGCCCGGCCAGCTCCCCTCCACTGCTCCCTCCCTCTGCTTCCAACACACTGCTTCAATCCATGTGATTTGGGGCAGATTTTCAGCCTGGTTCTTACAGATGTCTCTCAAGCCACACTCCACCTCCCCTCAGTTCCCAGCCAGCACAGCCTCCTATCCCCAGCCACAACCCGGCACTTCTGGAGATGAAAGCTGTATGTTATGATTTCTGGAAGCCCCATGGCCTGCCCCAGTACAGGTTTCTCCTGCCTTGATCCCTGGGATAAGGCGCTCAGGGGCAGCAGCTGCTGCGATCCCATGTCCGGTGCAGCCGCCGCTCTGGCGGCACTGGGGGGTGATTACCCTGACAACCAGCCCCCAAACCTGGTGCTGCACATCACAGGCTGGTGCCAGCCCGGGGGATGTTGTTTCAGGAGTTTTAACCAAAAGACAAGAGCTTATTGTCTCCCTCACACACCCCCATGGCTGCGACTGTGCCAGAAGGGCTATGTGAGCTGTCCCGGCTGCTGCACGGGAGGACCTGCAGCCTGAACAGCAGAGCCTTGAGCCTTTCCTGCTGTCCTGTCTCCACTCTCCATGGAGTGTGCTGGGTCCATGGCGCACTTTCCCTTCAGCAAGGCGGTTCTTCCCTCCAGCAGTGCCACAGGGGTGCTATGAAAAGCACTTTTCCTGAGCTAGCCTGATGCTCAGGACACAGAATGGGAAATGTGGGGTGCTGGGTGCAGGCTTGCAGTGGCATCCAGGACACAGCTGGGAACTTCCTTTACGAGGGTCTGTCCCTGTGCTCCCATCCTCTTGCCTGTCCCTGTGCCTGGGGTAAAGTCCAGCAGGCACTTCACAGACTCAAAGTGTGGACAGAGGGGGTGTCCAGACTGGGCTGTGGTAACTCTGTTTCCATACAGCCTTTCCTTGGAGGGATGCTTTGCCCCAGCAAATAGCCAACCCCCTTTTTAATGTAAACTCTCTTGATCTGAAACACATGGAAAACATGCCAGGAGGAACAGCAAGCAAGTCTCCTCTGCTCTGTCCTCTCCCCACAGTTTCAGGGTGCAGAGGCTTTGCAGCTCCAGGAGTTCTGCAATCCAGGCTGGAAGCTGAGCACTCTGGGCTCTTGGGGCTGGATCCCTGTCCTGCTCCATGCCCTGTAAACCAGGCCAGCCAGGGCAAGGTCAGCGCAGTTCTCCCCTCTGTAGGTGTGACTCTTCCCCCAGGAAGGAACATGGAGGAGACTTCATGATGAGCTCAGGGGCACCAAAGGGGGTGGGTTTCACTAAGGCAGTGGCAGGAATTGTGATTCCTTGAAGCAAGGATACGTAACCAGAGCTGGAATGGTTACCATTCCAGCCAGGGAGGCACAGGGCCTCTGGCTGCCAGTTGTGTCACTTCTGGATGGGTTTCTCTTTCTCCCACGTTGTGCTCCTCAGACCTGCTGAAATGCAACAGCTCTTGTCTGCTGCTGGCCTCAGGGGATGGGATGGATTTCCAAGCTCTCTTGGTGGATGAAGACAGAGCCTGGCTGATGGTGGGAGCAAAAAACCACATCTTCCTGCTCCACCTGGACCATCCCAGCAGAGAGCCTGAGAAGGTCAGTGCTGCGAGGAGGGTGGCCCTGGCCAAGCTGACCTCTTCCTCCCTGTGAGCTGCTCCTTGTCCCAGCACCAGGGCGTGGAGGTGGATGTGCCCTGAACTGGGCTGTTCTATCCTCACTGGGGACACATTTACACCAGGATGTCTCAGTCACTGGGGTCAACCCATCCCTGGCGGTGCTGAGCGCTGCTGGGACTGGCTGACGCCAGGGAGGGACAGGGTGGCTTGGCCAGGAGAGATGACCTGGGTGGACTGCAGGCAGTGCCCGGAGCCCTGCAGTCACACCTAGTCCCTGCTGTTGCTGCAGCAGCTCCAGAAGTGAGTCCACTAATGTCATCCCAAGACATCTTGCTGGCAGGGTGCACGGCTCAAGCCCAACAAAAGAAAAGCCCATTAAGGCACCGCAGCCTGGTGTTCCCACGGGCCGGGATCCAGGAGAGCTTGCCCACTGCCTGGGCGTGCCGTGGCCCACCCAGGCTCTGTCCTCACACCAGGTTCACTCTGAGTTGTTTGGCAGGGTGCCCACTGGGCCCTGGTGACCCAGGGGGCTGTCAGACCTGTGGCAGAGCAGCCCCATGCCCTCGCCCTGCACCTGAGCCTGGCAGTGCCTTTTGACTGAGCCTGTTCTCACCGGTGCTGTGGGAGCCAAGGGAAACAGGAGCTGCATGAGGGGTCATTGTGTTTCAGATTTTCTGGCCAGCCCCCAGGGAGCAAGTCGAGCACTGCCAGCTGGCAGGGAAGAACGTGGAGGTAAGCAGGGCTGGCAGCCCCGGCTCATCGCCTTTGGCAGTTTACCATGGATGTTAAACATCCCGGTCACCCCGAAAGGGAGCCTGGGGGTCTGCCTGGAATGGGGTTGTGGAGCCAGCCAGAGCCAAGCCCAGCTGGCCAGGTGCCGGGGCAGGGCCTGGCCAGGCTCCTCATCCCCAGCAGACACACCAGGACTCAACCCACTGACAAACATCTCCCCCTGTGCAGACAGAGTGTGCCAACTTCATCCGCCTCCTCCAGCCCTTCAACCGCACCCACGTGTTCACCTGCGGCACCGGCTCCTACCAGCCCGTCTGTGCCTTCATCCAGCTGGGAGCCAGGGGGAAGGTGAGGGGCACCCTGGGCAGATAAGTCCCCACAGCAGAAGGTGCCAAGAGATCCCCATTCCAAGGGAGCAAAGGGAGAGGGAGCTCCAGAGCATGGGCAGGGAGGACAGCCTGGTGCAGTTCCTGGCATTCGCATGGCAAGAGCAGCTCCAGCTTGGCAGTGCCAGTGTGTCTCATGGAGATGGGACCAGGTCCTGGCATCCCCCCTCGAGGACCGCACTCATCACAGACCTGAGAACTCCAGCCTCCTTCCCACCCTTGCCCACAATCCCAGCTTGTTGCCCTGGGCTGACATCTCCCCCTTGGCTCTGACAGGGTCCTGGCGTTCCCTCCATGCGGCTGGTGACCCACTCCTTGGAATCGGGGCGAGGACGGTGCCCATACAGCCCCCATGAACCTTTCACAGGGCTCCTCGTCGGTAAGAGCGAGAGGGAGCAGGGGCGATGCTGGGAGGGGGAGTGCTGGACACAGTCTGTTCTGGGAGGTGCTGTTTCCCACCCACACCCCCCTGACCCCACAGATGGGGAGCTGTATTCGGGCACCTCCAGTGACTTCATGGGCAGCAGTGCTGCCTTCTTCCGGACCTGGGTCCATGGGGCAGAGCAGAGCTACATCCGCACGGAGCAGAACCAGGACCACTGGCTACATGGTAGGAACAGGGGGACCCGTGGGGCATGGGGGGTTCTTCTGACTGCTGGGGAGAGGCTGGGGACAGCACTGGGGCCAGAGCTCTCTGTGGTCTCACCCACTTCTCTTTGGGGGAAGCACTAATGAGGCCACTGGTGGGATCCAGCCTCCAGCATGCACTCCACAGCCTGAGCACTGGGAATGGGGCTCTGCCAGGTCTACACAGACCCTGTGTACCCTCAACACCTGCCAGTGGCTTTCAGGGCAGTACCACCAGGGTGGGATGAGGGCACAGGGCCACACTGTGCTGCTCTTTCCCCCCTCAGAGCCAGCATTCATTGGTGCCTACGCCATCCCTGACACCTACAACCCGCACGATGACAAGGTCTACATCTTCTTCCGTGAGACAGCCATGGAAGCTGGGCAGTGGGAGCGGCGGCACATCCATGCCAGGGTGGCCAGGGTCTGCAAGGTCAGTTGCCAAAGGCCAGTGTTCTGTGGATGGGTGTCCCACCAGGTGGGCTTTTACCTCCTCTGGACCAAGGAGCATCTCAAACAGTGAGACATGAGGGTGTCACTGCACACCGACCACAAGGCAGAAGGTTTAGGATTGGGGGTGTCCTGCTGTGGGAACAGGGAGGGCACAGTGGCGGGGAAGGCTCAGAGAGGCTGGACTGACCCCAGCTCTTGGTGCCCGGCAGAATGATGTTGGGGGGAAGCACAGCCTCATCAACCGCTGGAGCACGTTCCTGAAGGCCCGCCTGGTGTGCTCCATCCCCGGGCCCCAGGGCACCGAGACCCACTTTGACCAGCTTGGTGAGTGCACAGCCTTGGCTGCAGCCAGGAGCAACACTGCTCTGCCACAGCTGCTCCCTCCCAGGGAGGAGGGCACAGCATCAAGGATGCCTGCCTGCATCCTCTGGACTGGTGCTCTAGCTCTGGGCTGCCTCACCTCAATCCATCTCTTTGCAGAGGATGTTTTTCTCCTGAGCACCCGGGACCCCCAGAACCCCCTTGTCTTCGGCCTCTTCACAGTCTCCAGGTGAGCAGGACCCTCGTTAGCCCCTGTGTGGGGCAGCCCAGCCCCCCAGCCCCTTTGCCAGTGCTGCTCCACAGGGAGCCCTGGGTGGAGAAAGGCAGGACCAGCACCCAGCTGGCTGAGGAAGGGCCGCCAGCATTTCCCTGCTTTCCCTGATGCTGGTTCACAAGCCCATTGCCAAGCCACAGGTTTGGCATCAGCACAGCCAGCGGTCCCACGGGCTGAACTGGCTATTCCAAAGGGATTCCTGTCACCCCCGGGGTGCTGTGCACAGCTCCAGGGCTGACAGGGGACAGTGTGGGCTCAGGACTGTGGGCATGCATACGCCTGGTCCCCGTGGAGCAGCCGAGTCACTGACAGCCCTGTGGAGCAGCCGGGACACTGACAGCTCTGTGCTTCCCCACAGCGGCGTGTTCAGCGGCTCTGCCGTCTGCGTTTACTCCATGGCTGCCGTGAGAGCTGCCTTCAGTGGCCCCTTTGCGCACAAGGAGGGATTCGACTACCGCTGGGTAGAATACAAGGGCCGCATCCCCTATCCCCGCCCTGGCACGGTAAGAGGCTGGGGAGCACCCGCGGCGGGGAGCGGGAGAGACCGGCCTGGCGCTAATGCAGCCCCCTGTGTCACACAGTGCCCCAGCGAGACGTACGACCCCCTGCTGCAGTCCACCAAGGACTTCCCCGACGAGGTGATCAGCTTCATGCGCAGCCACCAGCTGATGTGGGAGCCCGTGTACCCCCAGGGCCGCCAGCCCGTGCTGGTGAGGGTCAATGTGCCGTACCGGCTGCGGCGGCTGCTGGTGCACCGGCTGGAGATGGAGAGCCGGCACTACGACGTGCTCTTCCTCGGCACAGGTGGGAGCTCACCCCAGCTCTGGGGACGCTGTCACCGCGAGGCAGCTTGTGTGGCACATGGGTCCCGCTGTCCCAGGGGCTCCCAGCCCTGACAGCTCCTTCTCCCGCTGCCTTCACAGATGAAGGCAAAGTGCTGAAGGTGGGGCTGGCGGGCGGGGTGAGCCGCGGCACCGAGGTGATCGGCCTGGAGGAGATCAGCGTCACGAAGGTAGAGGAGGCCGTGGTGGCACCACGGGGGCTGGACCATGATGGCTGGACAGGGGCAGACCAGGCTGGTTGCAGGGAGCAGGAGGAGCTGGGACCAGGGACTCGGGCCAGGGTCCTGGCATCCTGCCACCCCTAGGGACAACCCCCCTGACAGTTTGGGGCCCCCAGGAGGGACTGACATGACTTCAGCACCTTCTCTTTCCCCTCCAGGTGCCTTCTCCCATCCTGGACATGAAATTATCACCAAAGCGGGTGAGTCCTCCCTCCTGCTTCTCCCTAAAGCAGCCCAGGGACAGGGACAGAGGGCAACTGATCCCAGCTCCTCTACCTGGGTCCCTTGGCCCCAGGGCTTGCACGTTTAGGGAATGGGATTCTGCCAGGGCATTAGGGAGGTGGCAGTCTCTGTCTCGCACTCCTGCTGTCCCCCAGTGTCCCACCCCAGCACGGGGCAGGAGCTCTGTTCCCTGTGAGCCCTGGTCTCCAGCCATGGGCTCTGAGTGCTGCTGTTCCTCTTGCCCAAGCAGCAGGAGCTGTTTGTGAGCAGCACCCATGGGTTGGTCCAGCTCTCCCTGTACCGCTGTGAGCTCTATGGCAAAACCTGCACTGATTGCTGCCTGGCCAGGGATCCCTACTGCACCTGGGATGGCAAGACCTGTGCCCCACACCTGCTCACTGAGAAGAGGTGAGTGTCTACCCAGGCCAGCCCTGCTGTACCCCTGCAAAGGGATGCTGTTAGAAGCAGCAATGGGCAAGTGCCAACCTTGGAGTTTTATCCACCAGCTCAGACCCCTGCTGCTACTCTGCCTGCTTTAGCCCTCTCTGGTCCTTCTCCCTGGTTGCTGTGCCATGGAGGTGTGCCACAGCCCACCGTGGGTGCCACTCCACAGCCCTGTCTGCTCTCCCACAGGCGTGCCCGATGCCAGGACGTGCTGAAGTCTGACCCCCTCAGCCAGTGCCAGGGCATAGCAGAGGGTGAGCACCAGCCCCATCCCCTCCAAGAAACCCCAGTGTGGGCAGCCAGCTCTGCCAGGGAACAGCCATGCCCAGGAGGGTGGGCAGGGTGGAGCTGGGAAACCAGTGCCCCACCTCACCTTGGGTGCTCTTTGCTGCCCTCCCTCCCAGCTGTCACGCAGCTCCCACGCAGGGCACTCACCTCTTCCCCTGTCCCATCCCCTGCACAGGGACTGCTGCTGTGGAGAAGCTGGTTTTCGGGGTGGAGAAGAACTCCACCTTCCTCGAGTGCCTGGCGCGCTCCCCGCAGACGACGCTCCGGTGGCTGGTGCGGCGCGGCGAGGAGACGGGCCCGAGCGAGGTGCGGGGCACGGGGCAGGGGGGACGGGGAGCAGAGGTGGCTCGGTCGCCAGGGACTGACCCGGGTTCTCTGCCTTCGCCCCAGGTCAGGAACAACGGACGTTTCTTGGTGCTGGAGCAAGGGCTGCTGATCCGCCAGCTGGCGAGGGAGGACGTGGGCACCTACGAGTGCCAGGCGGTGGAACGCTCCTTCTCCCGGCCCCTCAGCCGATACAGCCTCCGCGTCATCGGACACGAGGCCATGGAGCTGCCGCCCTACAAACGCAGCAAGGGGACTGAGCTCGGAGGGACCCACCAGAGCCCCCGGCCCCGCACTGACCTGCAGCCGGGCTACAAGGGCTTCCCGCGGGCCCTGGGCGCGCCGGGCACCAGCCTGGACGCCTATTGCAGCGCCCTGCGGCACCAGGAGCGGCAGCGGCAGCGGCAGAGAGCCTGGCACCAGAAGTACCCATCCCCCGACAGCAAGAACGGCCGGGTGCGGAGGCACTCCCAGCGCCTGTGAGGGGGCAGAGGGAGCCAGGGCTGCCCACAGCTCCCTTCCCGATCTCTCCAGGGCCCTTCTCTTTGGCATCAGCTCTGAGACACCTCTCGCCTTGCTGTGCAGAAATGCCTCGCTGTTACTACCTCAATCCCTGCCAGTCCCAGCTGCTCATCCATGCGGCCCACGGAGCACCAGGGCCAGGGCCCACAGCCTGCACCTGCTCTCCAAGACTCTTATTTACCTGCAGAATATTTATTCTCCTTGTTTTCCCCTGGCCCCTGATGACAATCATTATCAGCAGCAATAACAAGCACAGAGCAGAGGACAGAGACGGGCAAGAGCCAGGTCTCCCAATGGTTCCCTGACAGCTGGCAGCACCCAGCCAGGTCATGGACACTGGTGCATCCAGCCTCCCTCCCCTCTGGAGGTGGCAGGGGGCTCACCTGGGCAGCTGCCCAGGTGCCAGTGGAGCCCAGATGCTGCTGGAGGCAGCAGGACAAGGCTGATGGCTGAGCCTGGGCTCCAGGTGTGCAGAGATGCCCACGCCCAGCCCAGCTGCAACCCACTTCAAACCCCACTGCTTTCTTTTTTTTTAATTTTGACATTTATATTACCAAGAAAAAAAAAAAAAAGAAAGAAAAGAAGAAGAGAGAGAGAGAGAAGCAACAGGCAGTTATACCAACTTACAATTTATTATTTTTTTAAAAAATGACATGAAACACAAGTAAAAATAAATACATCATATAAACAACAAATTGTTCAAAGTCTCTGTTCTGGGAGATCAGGTGAGCACATCCCGTTCGACAGAGAGAAGAGGGAAGCACATGATCATGCGTGGGGCCAACCAACCAACCCACCCTGCTAGCAATACTCCTCTTTCCAACCACAACAAGACAGGCCACAAACTAAGGCGGTAGTAAAAAAGAAAAGAAAAAAAAAAAAGAAAAAGAAACTCAAACCAACACAAAACCCCAAATAAGACTCAGTGATGGATTCCTTCAGGCTCCCATGGATTTGCCAGACGCCAGCTCCAAGCTGGGTACCACGAAGCAGCCGAGGCAGTGGTGGTGGCCTGGGAGGTGGCAGAGGTTGCTCTCCCTCACTCGCCCCGTTGTCCCTTCGCAGGGAGCACCTGCTCCGAGTTGCGATGAGCTATCACCTCACTGGAATCTAGCCAGACTATGTTCCCTGTTTAACCGCTGCCCCCCGCCCCAGCCCTCCCCCCTGGTCCTTCGAAGACTGGATTAACAAAATTCATCCCAAAGTGGCGAGAAACACCAGCTGTGAAGGTGTTTGCTGTACTTGTCCCTGTTGTCCGGGAAGCCGCCCCCAAACCAGCAGCAATTCTCGTGCATTCAGCCACTTGCATTTGTTGCCCAGAGAAGTTGTGGATGCCCCAAGAAGTGTCCAGGGCCAGGCTGGATGGGGCTTGGAGCAACCTGGTATAGTGGGAGATGTCCCTGCCCATGGCAGGGGGTTGGAACGAGATGGTCTTTAAAGTCCCTTCCAACCCAAACCATTCTATGAGTCTATGATTCGCTGACATCACTAAGTCAAAATACACATAATTTCTAGTGAAGCCCCTGTGGAAATCCCACCCTTTGCTTGCCAGCATATTTGCTTTCTCCAAGTACCTGCACCTACGCCATCACCCTCCCAGGTGCTCTGGGAGGACGATGAGCAGCAGATTCTGCCCAACATGGGCCAGCCTGGGCTGTGTTTCCCCCACCCTGCAGTTCCCTATGATTCCCCAAGATCCTCATCAGCAGTGGGGGAAACAAGCCCCCCAAGGCCAGGGCACAGAGCAGCCACCCCCATGCCCATGGCACTGTCCTGCAGTGGCACCCAGCCTTCACCTGATTGTTCCCAGGAGTGGAAACCTCCCACCTCAAGGAAGGGCCAAGGGCTGGATGCTGACGTGAGGGCAGCTGGACATTCCCAATTCCCCACAGCAGTGCCCAGGTCTTAGGGCTGTGCTTGGGAATCTTCCTTATTGTCCAAACCCTCAGCAGAGCGTCCTGCACTGCTGTCCTCAGTATCACCCACAGCCCCACCGAGAACTGGCAGCTGCTTACCATCAGGTCATTTGGAGACAGAAATTCAGCAGCAAAAGAAAAATTTAACCCATGCAGGGAAAGCTCCTGTTCCAGGCTCAGGAAAACCAAGACAGGACCCTCTGCAGCAGAACCATGTGCTGGAGAGGAGAAAACTCTGGGGAGAGCAGATGAGGGGGAGAGTGGGTCTCATGGGAGGGGAGTTTTAGGGCTCAGAATGCTCCCCCCACTCGGAAAGACTCTGGATAACCCACTCTCCCCCTCAGCTTCTGTGGGGTGGAGGAAATCCTTCCCACGGTACCATGGGAGAGAAGATGCCTCCAGCTGCCTTGGAGCAGCCCCAGCCCCAGCCAGCCCCCAGCTGTGGCCAGGGCATCACGGCCATCTCTGCCACCACCTCTCAGCCAAGGCTCTGCCAGGGCCCAGGGGACCCATCCCCTCACTAAGGGGGTGCCTGGGGCTGGTAGGTGGGGCAGAGGTAGGGCTGGGGCTGTACTTGGGCGTTTGCTGGGCAGGGCCAACATGTTGCAGCTGCCTGGAACAGGGGGGGTTTGCCAGGGGCAAGCGCACCACGGAAGGGTGGCAAGGGGTCTCCAAGCTGCCATGGCCATGCAGGAGCCAGGAGAGCCCCCACACCTCACCCTGGTGCCAGGTTAATGACCAGAACAGGGCACAAAATGTGCACCCCGTGTCAGCCAGCTGCCTCCAGCTCCTGGGCCACAGGGCTCAGGCTATGCTGGGGAACCGCGGGTGGCAGCATGGAGATGTGCCAGGCCCTGCTCAGGAAGCCCTGGGAGCTCTCCTGGAGAGGTAAGGAGCAGAGAAAATGGTGTGCAGCCACCAGTATCACATCCAGAACCACAATGCTAACTGCCCCCAGCCAAATCTTCACACTTGTCCCAGCACAGGCCCCATTCAGAAGATGTGGGAGGGCCCCTTGGATGACCCCCACTACCCTGACCCCCACCAGGAAGGACTGGGGCAGCAGCAGGGCTATGGTGGGGGTCTGCTTACATTCCAGCCTCCCACGCGCGCCACCAGGGTCTCAATGCTTGCTACTCTCGACAAGGAAAGCCCTTGCCTAGGTCCATTCCCCAAATCCACCAGAAAACTGACAGCCTCACAGGGATGCAACGGACATCTGGGCAAGCTGGTCATACAATCAGTGTCACAGGGTTGTGCATGAAGTGGACACACAGAGCACAGGAGGGCATGACTCACAGATGCAGCACTGTCAAGTCTTTGGAGAAACTTGCATGAACACCATCAGTTAATTTGCTTTGTTACTTTTGTGGGGGGGTTTGATTTTTATTTCCATGGTGCATCCAAAGACAAGTTGTCCAGCAGTTTGCTCAGAACCCCTCGGTTTTCAACTCCTAGGATATGTTAAAGAAGAAAGCACTATTTTAATGTTTGTCTTTTAAAAAAATAATTAAAATAATTTGCATAGCTAAACTGTTGATCTAAGGCTTCTATGAATGGTGTGGTTATGTTTGACAGACAATGTCCATTAAACAGAGAAAGACACTAGGAAAGCCCCATAACATTTTTATTATGTTTCCGTAACACACGTGCACACCCCCCCCTCTCTCTCTCAGGAAGGGAGGTCCCCATCTTCCCGCACCCCTGTAGTGGAGGATGTCAGGACATCCTGCTCTTTCCTAGTTGGTCCCAGCAAACAGCAGTGACTGCAGCTTCCAGAGGTCCCCCACAAGCTGCCACGGCTCCAGGGACATCCCACACAGGCGAGCACAGCTCGTGCCTGCTGACACCCAGATGTGACACGGGGGTTCCTGGATTTCAAGTCTCCATCCTAACGCGTTCACACAGTCACACACACCAAGTCCAGCTGCACTGGACTCCCTAGAAGCCCTAGTCCCAAGGTGAGCAGCCAGAGGGCTCACTGTCAGGGCCAGGACCAGCCTCTGCACATGTGGGGCTGAGCAGGGCTGGGCTGAGCGCTGCTCCCTGTGTGGGGAAAGGTGCTTCCGCAGCAGGAGCTCTGCTTTCCCAGCTCCACACACCTCACAGCCCTCCTCCTCGCTGGGATTGAGCACAGGAGGGTCCCACATGTGCTCCCCCACCTGCCCAATGCTGAGAGGACTCCATCCTCCCTCTGGCTGCTGAGCACCCAGAGCAGCTCCTGCTGGGGCACATCCAGCCGATGCCACATAGGTCAGCCACGGGCCACCTCCACAGCTGGCCCCACTCCTAAGGCTACACTTCGGTCAACCCACTGCTTCTCCCCACACAGACAACCCAACAAGCAACCACTGCATGATGGAGGCCAGCTTTTTATTTCTTTTTTTAATATGGAAATTAATTTAAAAGTAGAAAGACAGACTCCCCCAGACAATAAATATTACGCCTTCATTAAATAAATTAATGTAAAGGTTCTGTGAAGGGGGAAGTCCCTCCAGTCACAGATTCAACAGTAACTGGCACTGGGTCCAGTGTCCCCCTCCCAATCTTCTCCACTGCCTGGTGCTGTTGAGAAGTAGCAGTGAGCCCACCTACCCCTGGATCTGGTGGGCCACAGCAGGGTGAGACATGGCCTTCACACAGCCTGGCAGGGCCGTGGAGCTGGGAAGTCACCAGGATTCCCCTCCGATGGCCACCAAGACATCTGGGATTGCTCCACTAATCTGGCCTGGCACACAGAGCTGGCACTGGACCCACAGGCCAACCTACCTTGGATGGACCCTCTAGAAGGGCCCTGGGAAGGACAGAACCCCCCAGAAAGGCCTGGAGGAGACCCCACCAGAGCCCTGCCCTCCTGGCTGAGGCGGGAGCCTGCCTGGAGCCCTCACACTAGTCTCATGTGAATTTAAAGAGGGTGACAAACTGTTTGTGGGATATCTTCTTTTATCTTTTTTTTTTTTTTTTATGTTTCTTCTCTTTTTTTTTTTTTACATCAATCCCCCCCTCCCTGCCCCAACCGACACAATGTAGAAGCCTCCCCACTCCCTCCCCATTAAAAACACTTTGTCCCCAACCTCTGCTGGAGTCACCCCCCTGGCCCACCCCTCTCTCAGTGAGAGAAGTTCACAGATAAGGCAGTTCATGTGAGAGGGAGCTCGGCCCTGCCAGTGGTCAAGCCCGCGCCTCCAGGCCTGAGCAGGCCAGTGACTCGCAACACTGAGCCTCTGCGGCCAGACAAGACAGAGAACACAGACAGACAGACAGAGCATGGGGGGAGGCACTCCTATGGTTTGCATTGCTGCTTCCCTCCTCCCCTGGCTCTTGCTCCCCTGGCCCTCACAGGTCCACTCTATCCCTCTCCCATCTCCCAGCCCCTAATACAATTCTTATCCTTGACAGCTAAAAAACAACAAAACAGAACGAAAAGAACAAAACCACCCCAACGCCACACCCTTTGCATCCTTCTCCACCCGCTGCCATGGCCCAGAGGGGAAATCCTGACTCCCAAAAAGGTCCTGCAACTTTTGCCTCCTGGCAGAGCTGAGACCGAGCAGGAGCTGGGCCTTTTTATTTCCCTGTGATCTCTATGACATCGTCGTCTTTGTCCTCATCATTAGAGCTGCATCCCACCTCTGGGACCTCCTGGGGTTCAAACTGAGGCACCTGGGACCGAAGGAGACCCCCAGCCGGGTAGCCCGAGTGAGGGGACATGTAGCCAGGGTAGGCAGATGCCATGCTCCTGGGAAGGCTGCTAGGCAAGACGGGGGCTGGGAAAGGAGCAAACATCCTGGGCTCGGGCAGGAGTGACTGCGTGAAGGGAAGCGAGTAATTGGGCAGCACCCCTGTCAGAGAAGGGTTTAGCATGAATGAGGGGACGCTGGCGGTGGCTGAGGTAGCAGCAGAAGAGCTGGCGGTGCCGGCTGTCAGCAGAGGGTCAGTAGTCACAGGGAACACCAGATGAGGGTCTGGGAGTAAATTGGGCAGCTGGTAATAAGAGGAGCCAGTGCCCATGTACGAGGAGTTTCCTGGTTGGGAGGCAAATGGATGGGTTAGGTTGTGGTTTAAAGAGACAGGAGGCATGGTGAACCCACCAGAGACGGGGTACCCGTGTTCGTAGGGCTGCACGGACGATGGCAACTGGCGCTTCTTCTGCTGCCTGTGGGATTGCTCCTCCGGAGCCGACGGCGAGGTCGACTTGCGCTTGTTGCCCCGTAAGTCCAACACCGAGTGGGCATCGACGTGCTGGCTGGTGGCTGGCAGGGCCGAGGACACGGAGGGGGCCAGGCAGTGAACCCCCACGCGCTGCTCGGCCCCTCGGGCTGCGGCGCCGGGTGCGGCGTCCGTGCGGGCGGCGTGGCCTTGCGCCGCGTTGGTGCTGGGAGAGCTGTGCCGGGACTCGCGCGCGGCTGCTGCCTCCGCGTACTGCTGCAGCTCGCTGATGATCTCGGGGCTGTCGGGGGATATGGGCCGGGTGAGCTCCTCCGTGCTGGGGAGCTGTGGCGATGAGGCACTGTGTCTGCCATTGCTTGTGGACTCCAGGGAGGAGCTCTGGGAGCCTGGAAACAAGGAGACGGAGCGGATGAGAAAGATGACCTTGGAGAAAAACCTGGGGGCCAAAGGGCAGCAGTGGAAAGGAAGGTAGGGATATCATTGGGAGACTGCTCTAAACATAGGCGTGATGGAATATACCAGGGAAAGCCACCCCAGACACTCAAGCAGGAAAGCACATGTGAAAGCCTCACACAGCACTCACAAGCCCCTACCTGAGGCAGCTGTCCGACGGTCTTCGTTGCCCTTTGGCTTCCCAGTGGTCCGTATAGCAAAAATCCGACCGTCACTGGTCCGGATATACGTCCCTGGAACAGAGGCAGAACGAGTCTCAGCTTAGGACCCTGCATCTGTTAGCCCACAAGGCTGCTGAGGCAGGAACAGGACAGCAGTGCTACATAAGGTCAGCTCAGATCATGCAGGGAAGCTCAGTGAGGGGCTTCTGTGCCCTTCTTCGCTACTCACTTTCACCTTTGCAGCTTTCCCGGGTTGGGGATTACCCCCTCCCAATGTGCTGCTGGTGGGAAATGTGGAACTTGAGGCAGAGTTTGCTCTGGGAGCACCAGGAAGTGTTTGGCTGCCCCAGTACATGCAGAGGGTGTTGTGAGAAGGAGACACCCAGCCACAAAGTTCAACAGCTCCTCTCAGGGGCAGGAGCACCTACAGCTGCAACAGCCTTGCAGCATCAACACACCCAGAGCACAGGCTGCAACAGAGCCACTGCAAACTCCAGACCTCCTCCCCTTCTTTTTTCTTTTCCTCTCAAGGGACTGCTCCATGCTTTTACATCCTTTTCTTTGCTACTCAACATTGACTAGGACCCTATCAACAAGTCTTACCAGGACAGAGACTTACCTTTTGTCCCTCGGATGATGTGGATGCTCTCACCAGCACTGATTCTTGCCTGTACATCAGTGGACGTGTTTGTACCCGGAATCACAATATCTGGCAGTGGGGGAAGAAACAGAACAGTGTCCATTAAATTACAAGCCAGCCACAGTCAGGAGAGAGCAGGTGCCCCACCAACCCCTTTGTTTGCAGTGCAGTTGTCTCCATGTGCTGTGCTACAAACAAGCCCTGGGTTTATTTCTGAGCAGCACAGGAAGGCAGCAGAGAGTCCAAGGAAGAAAAAGCCATGTTGCTCTGCCACAGCATCTCCCCTGTCCCAACAAGGACCACTAGTGACAGTACTAAAGGCCCTCTCATGGGAGTTCACTCCCAACAACCCAGCAGGTCCAAGACCCTTGCACACCTGCAGGAAAGTCCTCCAGGGGAACCACTCAAATGAAAGAGGCAGCATCTCTGGCTCTGATGGCCATCTGCCCCACTGCCCATGTGAGCAACAGCAACTCACCCTCATGCTCAGTTCACCACAGGCATCACAACTCAACCCACTGCGAGCACCAGCAACTTACCTGTGGTGGTGACAATCTTCTGCACAAAGACACCAGCTCGCTGTAGATAGTTGATGGGGAAGTTGACAGCAGGGTTGGAACTTGAGGCTGATCCTGCACTGCCCATGGGGACATGCCGGGGCATCATTGGAATGGGGGTGGACTGAACTGGGCGGACGCTTGCCACCGGCTTGTCCTCACCCTTGAGGGCTGGTCGCCTAGTGAGAGAGGAGGGAGGAGAGTGCAGTGCCCACCCCACAGGGATAAACATCCTCTGCCCCCTTGTTTCATGGCTACAGCATGGGAAGAAGGGGAAGAGGCAGGTACTCACCAGTTCCTCTGGCTAAAGGCAGGGATGCTTGTCAGACTCTGGTCACTGGCTGGGTAATACTGTGCGTAGGACGGCCGGGTGTAGGGGACGGATGCTCGCTTTTCCTCCTCATAGCTCTTCTTGGCTGCTTTCTTCTCTGCCTTGGTCAGCTTGTGCTCCTTCCGGTCGATCAGCAGTGACTCATGCTGAAAAGGCTCCTGCAACCCCACAGCACCGCGGTTCTGGCACCAAGGCACCACAAGAGGGAACCAACAACCCCCAAACAGCAGGCATCCCCTCCCTGCGGCAGCCAGTCTCCATCCCAGGCTGAGCAGGAAGGGCAGTTGGGAAGGCAGAGCTGGCCATGGTGAAGCACATGCAGGGCAGTGCTGTGGATGTGGCCAGGCTCAGACTGAAGGGTGACAGTCAGCTAAGCCATCACCTGCCCAGCCAAGGCCAGCACTTACCAAGAGCACACAGCAAAACCCAGGAGCCAAAGGCCAGGCCAAGAGTGTAAACACAGAGCCTGCCACGATGTCATGCAGCCACCAGAGCCCCACAGCACCCAGCCACAGGCCCCCTCTGCACCACCACCCTACCAGAGACTCCTGACAACACAGGCAAGTGCTGCCTGTCCCAGCTTTGGTTCAAAGCCACCCCAGGAAAAGAGCTGGCAGCAAGCTGGGATATGCCACTGCCACTTTCCCACCCAGCACCAAGAGGAAGAAAGGGGTACCCGACAAACCTGCCCCTAAACCTGTCCAGGACAGAGGTGTCTGTAAATGTGTAGGAGATACCACAGGGAAGGGCACGGCTCTTTGGGCTCTCTCTAGAGGATTTTCTGTCTGTTCCCATCAGCACACAGGTTCATTTTTGTCACCACCATGGCCCCATCACACTGCCAGACTCCTCCAGGCCTACTCCTGGCTGTGCAGTGCTGTGCCAGCAAGGAAGCGGGCTGGTCTTACCTTGGTGATGAGGTGAGGATACTTGAGACAGGCTAATTGTAGAACAGACTCCTTCATCTTGCTTGGATTGAGGGAGAGCTGAGCAGGGTCAGATTCCTCCTCCACAAAATGCAGCAGGTTCTCCACCTCCCGTCGGGTGAAGTTCAGCACTGGGTTCAGATCATCCACCACCCGATCTGGAAAGAGGGGGAATGAAGTGAGCGGAAAAGGGAAGAAATGGGTACTGCTTGCCTGCTGCCCTTCCTACACCCCTGTTCTAACACAGCTCCCTCCTTACAATCTGCACAATCCTCAGAAGTGTTATGTAAATGTCAGGGCAAGGAGAAAAATCATCACTCATGTTCAGAGCTGAGCCTGTTTGACCAAGTCAGGCTGACAAGTGCTTTGTGCTCCAGACTGCACAGCAAAGCAGTGCAGGTCAGTGAGCTCCTGGCAAGCAGGAATACAACATTACTGGTGGATAGTGTCCCACCTCACATGACAAGGCTGTAAACCTACATGTCCTGGGACAAAACTGCAGCCACATCAGTAGGTGCTCTCCCACAAATCCCACCAAAAAGGCTCAAATTAGTAACCAGGTACCAAAATTTACAGAACTCTGTTGAGATAAAAGCTCAGAAAAGCAGCCACATTCCCTCACTCACGAGAGCCTGAATGTTTTCCTTGGACACTATCCCTCCTGCACACAGGGCAAACAGGAGCACATGGAGAAAACATCTCTATCCAGGGCTCTCCTGGAAGCCAGGTCAGCTGCCAAGGGACTCCACCTTGAGTGCACAACAGCACAGTGAGCTGATCACACTGGGCTGCTGCCTCTGGACTTGTGTTTCAAGCACAGAAGGACTCAGGCAGCAGAGCTCTCTTGGGGTCACCACAACCCTCGGCTGCATGCTCCAGGAGAGCAGCTTGACAGCTGGCACAAGCCAGCACAAGAGATACTTTAGGTACAAGGGGAGGTCAGAACTGCAATGAATTACTTATTCTTGGCTTCTTAGTAAGCACTATGAGTCAAAGGTATCAATATATGCTTTAATTTAGCCATTTTCCCTCTCTTGCTGCTGGAAAAATGGAGGTACAGAGCTATTTAATATGTAACACCCAGTTTAAGATGAGCAATAACCAGGGACAGGGGAAAACAGGATAAGCACACTCTGAGTCTCCAGTCTGTTGCAGCAGTCAGGAGAGCAGCAGTGATGGTAAATGGCACAGCAGTGGACTGTTAACACAGCCCTGGTGCAGGATTTTGGCTCTACCATCATGAATTTCTTAAAGGATCCCATGTCACTGCCAACTCATAAACATCAAACATAGCTCTGGGATAGTGTCTGTCACCACTTTGTCTGGTTTTCAACCTTAAAAAAAGAAGTTACAAAACCCACAGAAACAGGACCTGTAGGAGCTAAAAGGAGTGAAAGCTGAGAGTGGAATGCCAGGTTCACCCACGCTTACCTGACATGCCCTGCTTGGAGATCTGACGGTCATAGATCTTCTTCTCAAGGGTGTAATCAGAAACCAGTCTGTAGATGTGGCACGGCTTCTTCTGCCCGTAGCGGTACACTCGGCACACGGCCTGGGCGTCGTGGCACGGGTTCCAGGAGGCATCAAACACCACCACTCTGTTTGCTCCAATGAGATTGACACCCAGACACCCAGCACTGGAAATCAGAGACAAATTTCAAACTGCTGCCTTGGCCAAATTTCAGAACTTCTTGGCAGGGATGACCATCACAGCCAAGAGTCCACAAAGCGTCTATGGAAAGTCCCCTCCACTCAAACTTTAAACCCAAGCTTGGTTTCCAAGACTGTTAAGGTGTTGCAGAGGATGAAGACTGAAATGCTACAGCCCTAGGGAACTCATAAGCAGATGGCACTATCATGCCATGGAGAGCATATTACAAAGGAAGTTAAGAACTGAAAGCCCACCTGCACATCAGTGTGAATCCTCCACTGTGCCCTTCTGCTCCAGCCAACTTACCGTGTGGACAAAAGGAAGAGCCAAACAGAGGTGTTGCTGGGATCATTGAACTGGTTAATCAGTCGTTCCCTTTCTGAGGCAGAGGTGCTGCCATCCAGTCCTGAGAAGGAAATTAAAGACACAATTAAAAGCTCTGTGTGTTGGGGGGAAACAAACCCACTTCTTAAACTCTGAGCTTTGTAACTGGTTGCAAACCAATTCTGGGTCTTCCTCAAGCCATGTACTCCAGGATCTCAACTGGACCACTCTGTACCTCTAATTTGCCCAGCCAGGCAGGTGCAGTGCAGCCAGCCAGGCTGGGATTTGTTTAGCTGAAAGATCAAGTAAAACATTACTCAAGCTTGTCAAGGCCAGGACTGCGAGTGCTACAACATATCTAGCAGCCCATTAAGGCTGTGCTTTAGGCAAGATGGATGGCAAGCAGGAACAACAGGAACAAAGGCCTTGGCTATGCTGGAAGCTCCAGGAACGAAGCGAAACCAAAATTGTAAAGCTTTTGGCAAACCCCCAAAGATTAGATTTGAACACAGAGAGGATTAGTCTAAAGGAGTTGCTGGGGGTGTCATGTCTGTTCCATGTTGCTTCTGGCAGCTCTGCAAAAATCAGGCACCACACCTCTCAACCTGGCCTGTAAAGTAGCCACACAAAGCAACAACCCATACCAGAATGAGATTTAAAGCTGGGGAAGAGAGGAGGAGGAATTCACAGCCCTGAGCTAGTGAAAGCACTCCAGGGTGATTCTGGTTTTGGAAGCAAAATCTAGTAAACAGCTTAACAGGAAGCGAAAAGTATCTTCTGCAACTTTAAAAAGCAATAGTAAGTGCAATGTTAAAGATGTCTTTTAAGTAAGATGTCAGAAAGAGGATTGGGAAGTTAGTTGCTATCCAACTGACACTGTCTTTCAAAACAACCGAAGTAAGAACAATCTGAAAGAGGTACATCAACAAAACGCTCCAGAGGAGCATTTTCACACCCAAGGACAAGAAGACAGTGGGTGACTTTCAGGATTTAGTCCATCACAGAGGATCAAACAGTGTGACACCAAAAGCGAGGGGGATTTGCTGTACTCACTGTAGTAGTTGATGTTTCGGACCCAGTTGTGAACTCCTCCATCTGAGCCTGGAGGACTTGGCATCGGTCTTTTTGCCAAAAACTCTTCAATGACAGATAAGGTGGACAAGCTCTGGCTGCAAAACCAAGATCTCTGTTCAGCAAAATGCTCCCCCAGCAGTAAAAGTGTATCAGAACCCTTCCCAAACCATGACAGAATTGATGGTTGTCAAATCCTGTTTATGCAGCACACCTCTTATTAGTAAAATTGACAGTGGCAGAAGTATAAAACCCACAGATGAAATTCAAGATCTAATACAGGAAAGAAAAAAAGGGAAACTGCTATACCATTCACCCTGTGTAACAACCTTCATGCATCAGAGGGGATCCAACTACTCCAGTACTTGGTGACTGCAGGATCAGGTATTGATACTCTGCTTACCTGAAGACCAAGATCTTGTCTCCAAGCTTCACACTTTCCTCAATTAGGTGGAACAGTAACACCATCTTGGGCGAGTTCTCCAAGACTCCTGTCTGGTAATCACACAAGATGTCTTTGGCCTACCAAGAAATGGGAGACTATTATAGGTGGAGTTGCTCATTCCCTGTTTAGTTCAACAACCCTGTCTCAAGGTGAGGGAAATAAATCATCGCAAAGAGGTTATTTACATCCAGTTGGTAGAGGTGAGAATGCTATTCCCAATCTACTGCTCCTACCTCCCCTTCCAGAAGCTCCAAATGACAAATTTCTAGGGCGAATAAGTGTCCTCTTAACCTTTCATGACTCTTTTACCTGAAGAGCTTTCTCCAGCCTTCTAGATTTACCACCATATTATCCAGATCAACCTTCACCCTAACACCTTTTTTTGAATAACAAAGCCCACAGCCTTTCTGGTCAGATGAAGACACCGGTATGAGTGTTGCCTGCACTTCTGCCTCATGAGAGTCATAAAGCCCTCCTAGCACCACACAAATCTGCTTATCAAGATGCTCTATGGTAAAGAAACGTAAGAGAAATCCACAACTCAAACAGAAGAGTCTTCTCTTTGCTCCAGTTCAGAAAACTGCCCTAAAAAGACGTACACTCTTTCAGACTCTCCAAATGAAGAGATTTCCAGCAGCGGCACTCACCCACTCATAAGTTACGACCTGATTTGCTCTCTCCTGAAAAGGGTTGAAGCCAACACTCTGGAGGAACTTGCTGTTAGTAGCTTCTCCAACTGGTGATGCCAAAGCATTACTCTCTGCTTTGACTTTAATTCCCTGAGGCTGGCAGCGGGAATTAGTACTTGCTGTGCCAAGGTCATCCACATCCAAATCCTGCTCGTTTGCCAGATTCTCCTTTTGCAGAGCTTCATACAACACATCTGGATGGTTCCAGATCTGAAAGGGTAAGGAAAGAAAGTGGTTAGACCTGTGCTGGCCTGCTGCTTGCCAATGACTGTGGTATGAAAGCCCCACGCTATTCAAAGGAAAGAACTAATACTTCCCCTAAGCTCTCATATCTTTAAAAGTGCCGAATTCTTTCCCTGAGAACAAACCAGGAGGCCACTGTGCACCCCACACAGCACAAAGGCAGAGGAGGCTGCCTGTTTGCACTGCAGCAGGTAAGGCTGTGCAGGTGAAGGTATCAGCCCAGTATTGGTTCAGTTGACGGCTGCAGGTTTCTTGCACAATCTGAAAAGCACATTTAACATCTCTGCATCCCAGTTCTGGAAGCAAACAATACTGCTGAGCCATCACAGAGCACTCTGAGGAGAGATGTCCCTGGCCAACTACACTTTCACTTCCTGTTTTGTCTCATATTCCTGCCTTTGCCTTACATATTAGAATATTTCTTTGCATCTCCTGCCAAAACCTACCTTGCAACAGACACAGAAAGCTTTGAGTGGGTTCAGTCCCAGCCAGCCACTGTTGCCTGCGTCTCGGAACCGGTTCATGAACTCCGTGTAAAGGGCCCGCTGGATCTTTGACAGACGTACCAAAATGACATGTTCTTCCTTAGATGGGAGCTGAACCTTCAGAACATTGTGGCCTCGCCTGTGGAGGAAATAAAAAGAGAGATAAATACAGGGAAGGGAATTTCCCAATATGATCTCTCTATGGCTGCCTGTAGGGTAAGATTTTGACTTCTTGCCCACCTGGCTGCAGGGAGAAAGACCTTTAAATTGCATGTTTCTCTAATGCATGACACTTCCAAGAGACTATCCCTGCAGCCAAATACCAGCTGTAAACACAATTACAGAGATCTCAAACATTGCCATCTTCTAGCACTGCCACAGTGTTAGGAGGGTGATGAAAGTCCCATTTTCCATGGTAGCTGAAAACCAGAAACAAGACTGAAGGTTTATTTTCAGCTCTGCTAATGATTAAGACATTCCATTCAAGACACTGCTCCAGCATCTTTGAACCCTCATATGAGGAAGAAAAGCTGAATTGTTTCCACAATGGTGGAGTCACTGTCCCTTTTGGTAACATTTTCATGAAACACTTTCAGATCCTTGGGTAGAGGATGTCAAAAACTGCACGTCCAAATTAACTGTTAAGCCATCAAAATAAACCCGGGGTCACTCTGCTGCAGTCAGAGGTGTTGTTCTCTAGTATCAGTCTATGGTAACAAAGCAAAACAGCTTTACCTCTAACCCTAAGGCAAAACTGAGTTGTAAGAAACAGTGCGCCCAGCAGTGCCAGGGCAGTGATCATCCCCCTGTGCTGGGCACTGGTGAGGCTGTGCCTTTGAACCCTGGGTTCAGTTTTGGACCCTTCACTGCAAGAAAGACATTGAGGGGCTGGAGAGAGTCTAGGGAAGGGCAATGGAGCTGGCAAAGGGTCTGTATCCCAAGTCCCTCCACAACTCCCTAACAGGAGGTTGGAGTTGAAGCCAGGTAGAGGTTGGGCTCTGCTCCCAGATAACAAGTGACATGATGAGAGAAGATGGCCTCAAGCTGTGCCAGGGGAGGTTTAGATCGGATATTAGGAAAAATTTCTTCACTAAAAGGGTTCTCAAGCATTGGAATAGGCTTCCTGGGGAAGTGGTTAAATCCTGGAAGGATTTAACAGAGGTGTGGATGTGGCACTTGGGGACACGGTTTAATGGTGGTCTTGGCAGTGCTGGGGGAATGGTTGGACTTGATGGTCTTCAGGTCTTTTCCAACCTGAACAATTCCATGATTATAAAAGGCAGCAAGATTTAACTGTAGGACATAACCTCAGCAGACCAGCAAGGCAATTTGGGATGAAGGAGGTGTTGGCACAGACCACACCACTAGGAACTCGCGGACTCACCGCTGCACGAAGCCTTCCAGCAGGCTGTGCAGGACGTGGCTGCGGTACCTCATCAGCCGCACGTCCTGCGGGGTGCTGTCGATACACTGCCCGTTCAGGATGGGCCGCTCGAACATGTTGCTGAATTCCTGCCGTGAGCCCAGAAAGTCGGGTCGGACGAAGTCCACCATGCACCAGTACTCAGTGAGGTTGTTCTGCAGTGGGTACCCAGTCAGCACCACCCGCCGGCGGGAGCGGATGTTCTTCAGGGCCTGGGAGGTGCTGGCATGGCAGTTCTTTATCCGGTGTCCTTCGTCACAAATAACCACGTCTGGGCCAGGGCGAGACAAGGCCTTCTCAATCCCTGAGGACAAGGAACATTAAGGGTTAGTTAGAGATGAATAAGTCAAAGTTCTGGTTTTACATGGTCACCAACCTCACAAAGGAGCGGCAGTTCTTACAGACAAAAAAGCAGACTTCACGGGTGCAGAGAGCCAGGCTGATTCAGGAGATAAAATATGACTAGACACTAGCTCTGATTTAGCATAATGTGGTAATGAGCAAACATGACTGTCCCTTGATTTCTGCTCAATGACCAGCATTACATGAAGTTGGGTGTCTTATATCATTTCAGACTGGCACATCTCACACTGACAAATTCCATAGTTCAGTCTTCTGACTTCCACACTTACTTGCAGCTCTTGCAAGAAATTAAAGACTCAACCAAAGCTCAACAACCTTCTGCTTCCAAAGACAAAATCCTGCCCAGCAAGGCTTGATCATATCAGCAATGCTAAAAGCAAGTTAAAGGTTGTTTCCCTGTGCTGCCACTGCTGATGGCCAGCTGGACAGCAGGATCACACTCTCCCTCTTGAGGGCTGGCCTCCCACCTTTCAGAAGCTCTTGCTGCCGGTCTTCCTCATCCAAGTCAATGATGACAGGGCCAGTTTGTTTCTTTGTTCTCTTCTTCCTGCCAGTGGCAAAGGACTTCTTCAGTGAGAGGAGACGGTACATCTCATATCCCATCAGCAGCACACCACCTTCTGTCACCCAGTCATTCACCACTTTTGCACGTGCAGCTGTTGTCCTGCAAAACAACCAAATAAACTTCAGATTTTCTCCAGTTTCAGACTGAATCACTGGACTGGAGTCTGCTGAGAAAAAAGACTCACTCAATTAATTTAAAGCACTTTCTCACAGCGAACCAGACAAAAGAACACAATGAAATTTCTTTAAGAAGCAAAAGTGGTATAGAAGGGAAAAAAAGCCTTTTAAGTGCCACTGGTAGCAGGGCAGACAATGACAAATCATTACAGGAACTGAGCTGTAGAAGTCTGTCACGTACAAAAGGACATCAAACTTGAGAGCACCTGTGCTGATGATTTTTTGAGAGACCTTAAAACACTTGTTTCATGACAGCACCCTTTTTAAAGAGCTGTTGAGTCTGCCTGTGCAAAAACCATTTTCAGAACTAGTTGCTAATGCACATTGCTGTAATTGTCTAGTTGTTTTTCCCTTGTTGTTGTCTTTTCCAATGCTCATGTTCTTCAGTTATTCCTTCCCTATCAGCCTTCTCAGATTTGGTTCAGACCAAGACACTGTCTTCACTCAATCCACCAGAGCACATCAGACTCTGTCCAGTAGTAAACACATGGTTGAAGCAGCATCAGCAGATTCAAAACACACCCCAGTCAGAAGGTGAAGACATCAACAGGTAGGTGTATGAACTGAGAATTCCCTAGGATCACTGTGATATCCTGACCCATGCAGGAAAAATAACCCAGAAAGAAGCAGAGATCCATGAGACAAGAACACACTCCACACCAGGCTGTAACTGCAATCACTGATCTCTCCTGTTTGGACAAAGAGGTTTTGTATATCTTGCCAGAACCCTTCAAGGACAACTCCATTCACAAAAAGCCCAAGTGTCAGGTAGAGGAAGCCCTAAATGTGTGAAAAATCTGAGGAAAAAAAACCAACCCACACTTAAGATGCAAGAGACGTGGTACAGGGGCCCACGCCTCAGGAACCCCATGACTCTGACAGGACTAACAGTGTCCCACCAAGCCACAGCACTTCTGCTCCTCTCTGCAGAGGCAGTTCTGTCTCTGGGACTGGGTTCCTGATCTCAGCACACATGGAAGAACAGAAAGGTGTGTCAGCAGTGTGAGAAGGAAGTACAAGATATAAATATTGGATGAAAGGGACAGGTACCTCTCACAGGTACCAAAATCCTCTCTTCAGACAGCATCCACAATAAATGGAAGTTACAGGTTGGCCCTACTGCCCAGTCAAAGGCACAGGATTAACCCAAACCGAACAGTCTGCAACACCAATTCTGACAACAGTTCCCTAAGACACAGTTCAAGAGCTCAAAAAGACTTTTGCTGGCACCTACTTGTGTTCATCATTCAGGATGTGGACTTTGAAGGTGCGGGGCTGGACCTCTTTGGAGTTATAATCAGCAGGAAGGTTTTCAGGTGCTGGGAGCCACATGTTGAACTCTGCTAACCAGTTTTGGAGCGTATTCACCTGGAAAAGTTAGCCATGGAAGGATTAAAAACCTAGCTGAGTCACTTGGGATTTTAAGATTAAAAATGAAAATTCGGACAGAAGCAGCAGACCACAGCATGCAAACTCAGGGACAGGGAATGAAAGAGGGAGAAGAGCAGCAAGGGTATGACAGAGCTTGATGTGAGATGGGACACTAATCAACCTTCTCTATGCAAAGAAAGAAGCAGTGCAAAGAAGCCCCTCAGCCAGCCCTTCACGTGGCTACTCACAGGTACAATGGCAAGAACAGTCTTTGCCTCCGTGTGCCGAAAAAGTACATCCAAGAAAGAGATGACCTGTATGGTCTTGCCCAGGCCCATGCTATGTGCTAAAATACACCCAAACCCACTGCTGGTTTTAAATCTCTCCAAGGACTCGACCAAGTTGTCATACAGGAATCGGATCCCACCAATCTAGACAGAAAAGTAGAAAAGGTATTAGAATGGTGGGAATAAAAAAAAACCAAGATGGGTATGTATTTACAGAGTGGCAATTACATTAGGATTGCATAAACCATTAAAATATAAAGGGGATGTTTCAAGTTCACTGAAGTACTCTAACCTGGGGAAGGCTCAGAAACTCAGTATTTTTAGGAGCCTTGGCCTCCTTTTAATTTGTCTGTATGTCCACAACAGTCACTACTACAACCAGACTGGTCACGGAGCTCACCAAAGAAGTTCTCCTGAGATTGCAAGGCAGGCTTGCCTGAACTCACTGCATTTGCAAGATTAACAAAGCCTACCTGATGAGGTTTTACTGCATGTGCAAGCTGGGGAGCCAAGAAAATGTCCTCTTCGTTTGGTGGATGATTGATGTTGACAATGACTTGCCCCAGAGCATCTGACTGATTTAAGGCATCATTCACATGAGAGCCACTGCTCTCTTCACTGCCATCCTCCTCCCCTTCATTGCCAGAGTCACTGCTGTCCACAATCTGGAGGGCATCATCCTCTCCTGAGCTCAGCTCAATCACTTCTGTAAATAACCAAAGCAGGAAAGAATAAGGGCAAAGGTGAACTTGACATCAGGGTTTATCATACATGGAAAAAACTATCAGGAAATAAGGCTACCACCACTTTTTGCAATTCCACGCTGGCCTAATGACCCATTCTGAACAAACAGGCACGATGCAGACACACCAGGCCCCTCAAATCAGCATATGAAAGCATGACTTTCTCTGAGCTTTCCCACGTTTCAGACACCATTAATTTGGGCTGATCCAAACAGAAAGGGAGACAGTTTCTATGACTGATTTCCATTCTCTACCATATGTCCTCTTAACCAAACCAAGGCATGCATTTTATCTACTGATGCAATGTCTAAGGAACACCAAGGAAACTGGGCAGAAGTACTGTACCAGAGTGGTATAAAGTAGTCAGGACTATTTGGGACAAGAGACATAAAAACCACTTTCAGCTGCAGATCTGAATACTCAGATGCTCCTTTTATACACAGCAGACGATGCCACATCTCACGTAAGCGTTCTTCAGCAGAGCACTGAGTAAAGTTAAGTGCATTTATAAAGCAGAAATAAACACAAGTTCACAAGAGGGCCTGACAGGCCATTTTATAAATGTCACTTTGGGACTCACAGAGCAGAACTGCCCATATAATTGGAAACCAATAGGTCTACAAAAATCTGAAGTGATTCACCACTGGAGCATCTGACTAGATGAAAACAGACTTGTGGCTGAATAACCAGCATATTGTGAGAAGACGAGGCTGAGCCAGTTGGTCACTTACCATCTTTAATGCTATTTTTTCCTTTAGCATCATCTTCACTGCCGCTGCTGGTACTGTCGAGGCAGATCACTTCCTCAGCCAGGACCTGAGGGGGGAGCTGGGTCGCCTCTGCTGTTCTGAAAACGATGTCCTCTACAAACATAAATCATAAACAATAAGTAATTCATAGTAATGAGGAAGGAGACAAAACTGTTCAGAAACCAGACAGTATTTCCTTCCACTTTTGCTCCAATAACTTAGTCCTGGCATTTTCCATAACAGACTCTCACTGTCTACAACACTGCTATGACTCAGCTTCCTGGGTCACACTCTGCTCCTTTCTCAATATGCTGAAACAATAGCCCATTGCTGATGCCACCCTCTGTTTCACGCCCTGACTGGGGCATCCTGACCATGCAACATGCTAAAGCCCTTTGTTTCTCTTTTTTTTTGGGTCTCAAAAGTAAAAGCTGTGTTTCACCCAGCAAAGAACTGAAGAGATGATAACTGCCCTTTGTTAGTAGGGACACTGTAATAATTACATCCCCCGTATCATGAACAACTTTTGCTGATCAAGAGCATTTGTTTGTATGTTTTAGTGCTGCGATGTGGGGAGAGAGGCTAATGGGGACAAACAACACCACTGCAGTGACTCAGCACAATGTTCTGGGGCTGTAACCTACCCTGCAATAGATAAAGTGTTTTAAACAGCCCTTATTCCTTCTCTTCTATGTAAAAATGTTTTGAACACTTGCATGTAAGGGAGAATATGCATTTTCTCAAGAGGCAAAACCAACTCAGGAACTCCTTACTCCTGACTCCTTACACAACATCCAACTGCACTTCCTTGCCCTTTACACCAGACAGAGGCTGTCACCATTGGGTCACCAAAATGATCCAGATTAGGAAACAATGCAAGATGACATATTCACCAGAAGACAAGAGTGATGCTTAACCATTTATACTGCCTGCTACTCACTGCTTGCTGAAACATGCAAGAAAGGGTAAGGTTACATCATGAACGTTCGTGCTCCCAGTCTATTGCTCCACTATCCCCAGCACACACCATTCCCAGGACAAATGGGGTCTGGACATGGCAATTCTCTCAAGCCTCTTGGTTTAAGCTCTCATACCAGCTGGAAAGATGAGAGCCCTGTTCCAGAGTCCCCCTACACACAATTAATGTGTCAAAATATCTTCAACAAGATATTTCTTCCTGGCACCTTTCACCATGCAGCCACAGCATCTTGATTCAAAACCGGCTCACAAGTGGAACTGTCTACACTGAACTTACAAGCGCTTTGGAGCTGCTGTTTCAAGAGTTTACACTTTGAAGTGCAAGTACAGCATAGGAACACAGAATGGTTTGGGTTGGAAGGACCCTTCAAGGCCATCTAGTCCAACCCTCCTGCCATGGGCAGGGGCATTCATCCTGACCTTGAATGTTTTCAGAGATGGAGCATCTACCATCTCTCTGACAGCCTGGGTCAGTGTTCCACCACCCTCTTCCTTTTATCTACCTGAATCTATCTTCTTTCTGTTTAAAACCACTACCCCTTGTCCTATCATGGCCAAGCATGGCACTGACTTCTTCATTCAGCTTCTATCCTTAAAACTCCTGCCTCGGTTGGCATCTCCCACTGCTTACCAGGAAGAAACTCAAGGGGTACGGTTGGAATAGTGGCTGGATAATCCTTCCGCTGCTGCTCAAGCCGTTTCCTCCTCTCCAACTCTTCCTGCTGGGCTGCCTTTGTCACGGCTTCCAGTTGGTCCTCACGCAACAGCTTTCTGAACACAGGAGCAAATGTGATTTGGTTACACTCAAACAATTTCTCCCAGAAACATGAATGGTTGCACAGCTGGCTCAAAAGATGATTGACAGGCTCCAGGAGTCTGTCAACTACACAGACTGGGAACATCATCATCAAAAGGCAAATACAGTTATTTCAAGACTGTGCTTCCCAACTACAGGTACACTATGAGTAGTCAAGCAAAAGAAAAAAGTTTGACAGAAGCAAAATAATGAAAGGAGAAAAATTGGGAGTGGGTAAGCAGATACATCAAGTAGGTTACCAGAGAAAAGTTCTTCTATCTGAAAGCATGTATTTTATTGACATGAAGCTTATAAACACAAAATTCACAAAGTCATGCAAAGAAGATACATGGGAGGAAAAGGCATCAATTTCACCACAACCAGTCATTACCCTGATTCTTTTCTAACATAGCGTTTTCAGGAACTAGGACCTGTAGTGGCTTTAACAATTGTTCAAGGGATGCTCTCAAAGCACCTTCCCTTTACAGGTAGTTTTCTTTACTTCCAAATGTTGCTTTTCCCCTGCTTCAGCTTCACATGCGCAGTCAGTACCGGAAATGAAGGTGCTTTTGCCAGGGGAGAAGTGCTGTACAAGCAGTGGTAAAATCCAGCTCCCTTTAACTAGCCTTTAGAACCACCCAACCCCACACTTCAGGGGCCTCTTCCCCATCCTAAGGAGGGAGGGGGAGACAGGAGGAGACAGCCCCAGGCCTATCTAATGCTCATTCCTTTGGCTTTGAGAAAATCAATCTGCACAAACTTAAATATGAAGCAGAGACCACCAGCACATTGCACAAAGCGCAAGAGAAGCCACTTGAGTTCCTGCTCCATTAAGACTCCTCTGAGCGTTTGAGTCCCCTTGAACAATATTTCATAGTGATTTACCACTCAACAACTTGCCCCAGAATACGTGGTGACTTACATAATCAAACTATTACTGCTTTATATAATCCAGGTGAAACCGATTTCCAACATTTCAGTCACCAGTCGTAGCATCAGCATTCCTGCTAGAGAATACCCAGGATAGTACAGGAAATGACTGTTTTAGGCTGTTCTCAATAGGATTCACCTCAGCAAATATCTGAAACTGGTACTAACTTAATGGTGGTACTGTTTTTCTATTACATCTTTTAAAAGCCAGCAGCAATTACACAACTTTTGCAAAATATTCCATAACCAAATATTCCCTCTTCTGAAATACCAAACAAGTCTGCACCCACATGCAGCACTCCAGTCTGAGATCATACTACTCCCACTGGTGAAATCCTAAGGTTTTGGAAAAGAAAAACCATCTGGTTTGCCAGCAGTGGCAAAACATAGCTCAGAAGCAAAGTGCAGAGATTCTGATTTCCGCCAAAGGGCTCTGTGTGACCCCAGCTCTGTCCTGCTGCTCCTTACCTTATGTTCCTCCGCATGTGAGACGGTTTCTGAGCCCTCTTCTTTTTGGTGTCCTCAGAGGCCAGGCTCTTGTGCTGGTTCTGCAAGAGTTGCTCTGCCCGCTCACTTGGAGATGAGGTAGTTGAAGTCGAGCGCTGCCATTCTCCATCCTCCGTGTGCTCAGCATGGTCACCACTGAACACACCTTCCCGGGGTTGGTCTGCAACAGGGAGAAGGCCATGACATGAGAACAGCTGTGCCAGCCTGGCTTTTACATGAGCATTCATCAGGATTTGAGCTGAGAGGGAACCGACAATCCCGATTCTCTCTCACTTGGAAGCGTGTTTCTCTGAGGGTCAAAACTTTGGCCCTTTCCAACAGCCAGTTGGAGTGTTAAAAGGTTTTATAGCGAAGGGTCCTTTCCCATAAAAGCCAAGACTAACACCACTCAACACAGCCCAAGAGTGTCCTGACAAGAAAACAAGGCAAAATTATTTTGGTCCACAGGGAGCACTTGCTGACCCAAGGGTCTATGTTCCTATAGGGACACAATGAGTTCTGACTAAAACAAGGAACTTAAATCTTTGACTCATGCTGTTCAAGTAAGAAATTTCCATTTATATGACACCTGTGTAATAACCATCTTCCAAGTTAACAGAACATATCATGATAAGAGGTTATCTGATTCAAACACTGGGCAGCTCAGTTGTTTTAGCACCAGGCTCCAGTCTCATGATTTAAATTTTAACTTCCAAGAAACTTTTTTAAAAATAAAAAGTAAGTGGCAACACTCTTTCTACCTTATAAATCACACTCATTCTTTTTCTCTTCATTCTCCCATTTTCAGACTTCCATTAGCGCTTGATTTCACTCTCAAGGCATTATATGAAATGACACCTTGTTCTATGCGACACTTGGCTCTTCAACAGGCTGCCAGTGACCAAGCTAATGCTTCCAGAACACAGAAAGGAAATGTTTCTGTTCAAAAGCTTCCCTTGAAGCAAACTGTTTCTGACAAGCATTGTAATAGCTTCTTTGAAGCATCTTGTCCCCTTGTGTCAGGCAAAGAGATACCCTGAGTCTCATCTCGTAATCAGCTTTCTTGCTTACATTGTATATCTGAGTTAATGACTGAACTGAAATGACACTTAGACAGGACTTTGAAGGAAAGAAGACATCAGTGCAGAAGAATGTGGCAGATGAAGCAACACAGAACCCACAAACATCTCACTGTGACTCCATGGGATCTGGAGACAAAGAGCATCCCTTCTCAAAAAAGCTGGGACTTAAACAAAGGATGCTTCAGTACAGAGTATTGCACCTACAGCTCTCATGTTAATATGCCTATTAACTTAAACTTACCACCAGTATCACCTCTTAAAACTGAGATGACAAGAAGTAGATTCAGACCTTGGGCAAAAGCACCAACTTTGCAAACTTCCTCACCAGACCAGCCCCAGTATTTGCTCTAAGTCTACGTCAGAATCCATTTAGGACTTTAGGGCTCATCCCACCATAGACCAATACCAGCAGAGCAGCTCAAACACTTCTGTGGACATCAGTCTCTGCAGTCCTACACATACTGGAAAAACAGGTATCCACAGCTTATGGGATGAAACAGATCTCATGATGGATGACAGAAAACGTATGTTGCATGTGAAGATAAAGGCCAAGAGGTTTGCTGCTACAAGCAGGGCAGTTCTCCTACGACAGCCAAGGTCTTGGAGCTCTATCCTCCCACCATGCCTCCTTAGACTTACAAGCTCAAATGTCATGCTCACTTGCAGACAGAGAACTGTGCTGGGAATAAACCCAGTTTCCCATGCTTCCCAAACAACAGCTCTGCTATTTGAGCTACAGACACATTTTAGTCACATTACCTGCAATTCTTCAGCACTGTTTCCTTCCCCCCACCCCTCTTGACTCCTGGTTATATAACTAGATCAAAAGATTGGATGAAATAGGGCAAAGGGAAGCAGGGAGGCTGCACACGTGATCACATGCTCCAGGATGAGTCATTAAACCGGAGACAAACACTGCCATGGTTACACTGCTGCCATCTCACCCTGGGCCGGAGGACCTTGACAAGGCACCAGAGAGCACAAAGTCATGCTTGTTTGGAAGAGGAAGCGCTTCCCTCCCCACACGCCAGCAAATTACCCAGGTCACCTCCTCCGGCAGCCGCTCTGCCACCCGCACTGTGCCAGGAAAGGGTGTCTTCTGGACAAGGGTGATACTAACAAAATCCAAAGGCTCAGCAGCCCAAATTATTACATGTCTCCTCTATGTTTTCATATTTGTTGTGCAATCCCTACGTAGACTCATTCCACCTCTGCATTTTACCTTTTCTTCCCTCTTAATCATGCCTAGTACAAAATCTGCTGAAACCTACAGACAGCTGGATCAGCAGGTTTTTTAAAAAAATGTAATTCTCATCTGACCAGGAGCCTGAAGCACAAAATCTGATGATAAATTTGGTCCTGCAGTGAGTACAGGCCCTCATCTGCCACAGCCGTGTCTGCTCAGGCTGGTGTTTGTCCTGCCAATGCAAGTTCTGAGGTGAGGAACACAATCTGTGCCTCAGCCCACGTTCCTGACACATACGCATCTAGATACTGAGAGCTCTTTCACGCTACTGACAGCACCAAACATCACACTGATTCAGCTGCAGGGATTCAGGGGACAGCCGGATTCCCGAGGCTGCTCCCACCCTTGCCACCACCATGAATAAAGCCACCTTTCAAAAAGTCTAACTAATACAATGATAAAATTGCAAATCTCACCATGCACCAGCTCCCGCCACACCTGTGGCATGAGCTGGCAGTTAAGAGCAGGAATTGTTTGGTTGCTGCTTTGTATTAAACTCCTGACTGTGCACAGCCTAAATCTTGCTGTATATGAAAAGCCAGGCTCCAGCTGCAGCCGTCTGGCTGCACTCCAGCACGGTGACTCTACACTGTGTAACTGGGACCCACACTGGGACAGAAATGCATTAAGAAACAAACTACACACAAAGAATCCTATTTTGCATAAGCACAGGCTAGATCTTTGGGTTGGAGGGAGTGTGGGAACAGCCTTGTTGAGCAGGTCCCATCAGGTAATCAATGGAATAATCCTGCCCCAATTTTGCAAAACCTACATCTACAACAGAAATGCAATTAATGGTTTTGTAACAGGAGCTCAACACGCTACTCTGACATGGTTATACAAGTAGCCTTTTACACAACGCAAAAAACTCAGCCACGTCTGCATGTTGACAACTGCCTGATCATGCTGAAGATGTTAGTGCACTCTAGAAAGACCTGGGCAGTTATCCACGATGCCTCCATGAGAAGAGCACTGCCACAAGCCTGTGGGTGACAGCCCAGTACAGTCCTGCACAGCGAGATCAGCCACATGTGCCCAAGTACAGCCAAGAGGAAAAGCAGGCCCAGGTCTCCTCAGCAGAAGGCAGCCATGGGTCAGGTGTGGTTGCTGGCAAGGATGTAAATCCATCCTGTGATTACACGCTGGGCACCAAGAATCAGCTGGAACATCAGCAACTGGGTTCACACCAGCTGTTCCATGTTTTGCAGTGTCCTCACCAGATCTACAAAGAGGGTTTCCACAAGGGAACTGGTGAGAGCATCAGTGCAGCTGTTCCTTCCGATGGGTTAGAGCTCTCCATCTAAGAGATCCCCATGCAATTCCTACTGGCCCTTGGTTATAGGCACCTGCACACACCCAGGCACTCTGTCCTGCAAGGTACCAAGAGGGGTACAACTACCCCTTCTCATGCACTTTAAAGGTTTGAAATGTGCCTGCCCTCTCAAAACCCAACAGACCTGATTAGGACATGGCCCTGGTTTGTGCTGCAGACCAGGAGTTGCCAGTTTTCTTTGCTCAAAAAGCAGCAGCAACCACCACCCCCAGATGTACACACAAGCAGGGGGAGGTGTTTGGTTTCTCAACCGACACTTGCACATTGCAGCGATACAGTTTAGAAGTCTCTGTAAGAAAGGGAGTCGTGACTGTTCTGTGTAACTGCTTCAGATGCTCCCTATGCGTTGTGACTGCCAGAGCTGCCCCTAAACACTGCACAGGTGACACATGACGTGTAACACAGCAAAAGATTTGTCCCACAGTCAGGCACTTCCTATTGCACCCAACCTTACAAAACTCACCTCATCACCTCCTTCTCAAATTTCCCTTAAAACAGCACAGGATTCTCAGCCTGGAGAATATTCTCCAGGATTGCCAATTCAGCAGTGAATTGCTCTTGACACAGCCTGCTCTGCAAAAAGGCTCAGGTTGCTGTGAAGTGTGGTGAAGCAACAGGTACACTGTTTTGAGGTGTGAGATCTGTGTAACAGTCTTTTGACACCAAGGTGTGTGAGAAACAGTGTTACACCTGCATCCAGTCTCCATGCTCCAACGCATACCTCATTAAGTCCAAGTGTTGTGCATCCACAATTCAGCTCTAGCAACAGTCCGACACTCCTAGGAATACAGAAATTCCCATTCAGAATAAGACCCGAAGGTCTCCTAGCTGAGGCTGCTGGATGAGAAGTTCCAAGAGACCCTCTCAGTGAACAAAACACTGTAAGATGGTGACTTCCTTGCCTCCTCAGTTACTAGCCAGCTAACATGGCTACCTAGAGGTACACTCTCCTCCTGGGAGGCCAATTTCTCTGCCAGGGTAACTTCAGTGAGTCCAGGGAAGGCATAACACTGAAAACCAGACACCTGTTTATTTCTAATATCATTTCACTATGAAGACTCAGGATACTGAATAGCACCGTGTGGCTCAGTCTTTGGGCATTACTTCCTACCCTAAGGACAGGGATATGCATGCATGGTGAGGAAGGGAGCTGCAGGCAGAGCAGCGAGGAGTTAATTCTTACTTTGGGAGCTCTCTTTTGCCCCGCACAAAGAACAAAGAGCAATTAAATATTATTGCAGTCCTTCTGGGAAGTTCCATGAAGTTTGTGGGCAAAAGCTTGTCAGAGACTAGCTAGTACTAGCTAGTGCTACTACAGCCGGTACTGAGCTGTCAAAGCAGGAATGGGAGGAGCACTGAGGGATGGCACAACTCTAATTGCACAGCTCCAGCTGCAACACTCAGTCCCTGACACACTGAACTACAACTGTGCCAAAGGCTGGAGGAGCGACTCCACAGAGCTCTGACAGCCTGGAAGATGCTCTCTGGGATTAGGGGATGTTTTCCCAGCACACTGGGCGCTGGAGCAGTGTGCAAGTGATGCCAGAGTGCAACTGTACCTGGCACCTGAATAACAGCAGTTCTCTAACTGTGGCACAGCAATCATCTTGGAGGCTGGCAACAGGCAGAGTGCTCTGGCTCATCTTGTACTCAGCTGTGGAATATAAATTAAATATTTTCAGACTATTCTTTCTCTGTATGCTACTGGTGCAGCTGTTGCATGGATACCATGCAAGAAGAGAGAAGAGATGTCTGCAGAGCATTCTCTCACAAAGGTGGCATTGTGTGAAAACACTTGAGCACGCCAAGCTGGGCTGAAGGCAGGAAATTCCTTGTGAAACCCCTCAAGAACAATGTAGGCGAAAGTACAGGGGAAGCTCAGACTTCTTTCCTCCAGGCGCTACCTGTTGCTACAACCAGGAGAGGCACAAAGCCCTCTCGCGGAGCTTGACACACATCAAAGCCCGGTCGCTCCCACCCGAAACACAAGGGAAAGTCACCTTAGAGGGGGACGCAGCCCCTCCAGGGGGACTCGGGGGCGCGGCTCCCCCCTGCCGCCGCCGTCAGAGCAGCTAATTAGCAACGAGACTTTGTTCTCCTCGGAAAATAATCGGGCTCAGTCTTCGACAGCAGGACGCCCCTCCCAGCCAGCAGTGCTTAACAAAGCCCTAATTATGTAAGTATTATATAACCCGGCACACCTGCCCCCCCGCGCCCCCCGCGCCCCCCCCGGCTCGCCGGACCCCGCGCCGGCCACCTCCGACCCTCTCCAGCCGCCAGCAGCTGCCACTCGCTGACAGCACCGAGCGGGACCTGCCTCTTGTCCACTTATCCACGCAGGGCCACAGCTGCGGGCAGCTCCCAGGCCTGGCACTGTGCCCTGGCCAAGCGGGACAGCCACGGTGTGAGCCTCGGGTAGCGGGACCTGCAGCCCCAGGAATGCCCGCCCGGTTCCAGCGAAACGCAGCCCACCGACCAGAGCAGCGACCGACTGCCCTGGCCCCAGCTCTGCTGGTGTCCTGCTGAGTCACAGCCACGGTACTGCCAGGCAAAGGCGTCTTTTGGGCTGAGCCTGCCCAACCCCAGAGCTTGCCTTCTCCCGGGGGAAGCTTCCCTTAGCTGTTACACAGCACGTACATCTTCACTCCTGTCGCTGATTTATCTAGGAGTTAACCACCCCAGGTGTGTTGTTCATACCTGTCCCTGTAACCAGACACGGAGACTGTCATGTTGGTATCACAAATAATGCTTTTTCAAGTCTGAGTAACACATTTTTTTCATTTCTCTTAAGCATCTGTAAAGCAATCACTTGCTGTGGGTTCAAGGTACCTGCATGAAATCTGCAGGTGAGGAGGGATGGCAGGCTGCCTCTATTCCCAGCCCAGGACCAGAGGATGGAGGGATGTGAAATGAGCTCTAAAGAAAATGCCACCAGCACTGACTCCGTGGGCCAGAGCCTGAGGAGGCAGCCAGACCAGGAGCACGCAAAAGCCAACCCATCTCCAGACTCCTTGGGCAAGGAGTAAGCCCAAATCAATGGAACACTTTAAAAGATAAATTATAAGGCAGCACTGCCCTTCTTTTTTCCTTCAGAGGTCTTTCAGCATATCAGTTACTGAGGAGGTTATGCTGCAGAATAAAACTCCTTTCCTGGCCTGAAGCAATCCTTCAGGGACAAAAGGCAGCAGAACTGAAGGGCAGGAGCAACGAAGATACCACCCAGAAACCAAAGGGAAGGGAAGCAGCCAAGAAGTGCTGAGAGGCAAACTGGAATATCAAACGGCCAACTTTGGTGACAGACGATATATCTTCTAACCCTGGGATTATGCAAGCAGAACCAGGCCCCAAATACCCAAGAGATCTTGTTCTGGCTGGGCCTCAATGCTGCGGACGCTGAGACCCGGGTTACATAAACACCAAAGAGCACTTATATAACTGTTGTATGGCACAGGCTCACAGCCACCGGCACCCCATTGCCACCAGAGTGTGACAGGGAGCTGCTCTGGCACCCAGCCTCTCCAGGACCTCTTCCCATCCCTGCACAAGCCCCTGAATGCAGCCCAGGTGATGTGCCCCTCAGGTCGTCCTCCCTCTCACAGGCACCACAGAGGAAAGATTGATGGTTTACTCTGGAGCATCGGGCAGTCTTGTATCCATTTCCTGCTCTGATACGCTCCAAAGAGAGTTGTGAAATTCCATACCAAACATTTTCACAAGTGCCTTGAGATGGCAAGAACTGGAAAAATGCAGAATGCTGCTACCTGGCATCCCTCTTCTAGATATGTAATCAAAACTGCTTTTCCCAATAAAAATTCTCAAACCTAGAATGTAAACTGTTTTCTCCTCACGTGCCCCCTCTCTTACGCAGACACTGTGGGCATTAGTGAAGACAGGGAAACAAAGGCAGGAAAGGCACCCACTAAGGTAGCGAGGGAAGCAGGGATGGGTCATATTTGTCCTTTAGCCGGGGGTGTGTGAGAGCAACGAGTTACATAAAACTCCTGCTCTGGAGTCGGGAAGTGTTTCAGGCTGAGTGCTGGGAAGTTTTCAACAAGCTGTGCGCAGGAGGGAACTGAAACCTCCCCTTTCTGGTTATCCCAGTTAACTAGTAACCCAGAATAGAGTTTTGTCAGCCAGATTACAGAAATTACCACGGGGATCTAAACCACAACCGGATTTAACCATCAGATGTTATTTATTTTCACAGTAGTTCAAAGCTTTTTAAAAAAGGGAAATCTGATCTATTCTACTGAGGTGGCTAAATATTGATTTAGGTAACAAAGATACATTACCCCTCCCAACTTCAGAAAATAGATATATAAGGGAGCTTGACATGTTCCCAGCACAGTGAATCCAGCTGCTTGCTACCATGACTTTTCTAGGGACAAATTTCAGGGACTAAGAAAAGAGGACGAGTAGGGGAGCAAGCATTCTGCATTATGCAATGATTACATAAGCATTAGTTTACACTAGGTAGCTGGGAGTTGTGGTATTAGCTTTATACCAGCATACTCTCAGAGCAATGAGAAATAATAAAGAAGGGATTATTGCTGCCACACACTTCCAAGGCCACCAAAATGGCAAACAAACAACCAGCACCAGCCGAACTTTAATCTCTGCCTCAAGCCCTCACCATACCTTTGTTCTGGACCTGTTAACAGGGAGGGAGGAGAAGACAGGGGATACTCACTCCTAATTTAAAAGAGCAGCATGGGAAATAATCCCATCTTAAAGCATCCGCCAGCATCTGAGTTCTCTTTTGTTGCTCACGATGGCAGTGGTATAAGAGAGGAGGGATTTCAAAATTATAATACCTGGCATTTCTACTCTAGTCTAGTCAAAGAGTTCACAAGCACAGTGACCTGTGAAACACCCTCCTGTCCGTCTTGCAGAGGAGAAAACTAAGGCAGAGAAATCAGGTAGGCATCAGTGCCGAGGAACTCCCAAGTTGTTGGCTCCCTGTCCTATGCTCTCTTTCCTCTCCTTAAATATAATTTCCTACTTTAACAAAACAAAACACAGTTGTGGATTTTCTTTTTTAGAACTGTAACAAAGCACAGAACTTCAGCTGCATTCCCTTTTTCTGCTTCTGTCTCTAAAGTAATTTCTGAGGAATTTTTAAGGACTCTGTTTAATGAGGGAGGCATCGCTTGGGAGAAAAATTCAAATTGTTGAGTTTGAGCCTGTGTGCCACCGCATTCCACTGGCACTTCTCCCATCAACTGCAGCCAGAAAAGTGACCGAGAGCACTGGAGAAAGCTAATAAGACCAGGATGAAACACCACCACTGAAAGAACAATCTGTTTCTAGTTTTCCTTTTCAAAATATTGGTGCTGCTTTGGGTGCTGCTAAAGGAGTTTGACAAAGGGCTGCAAAGTTATTCATGGCAATCAGACTCATATAAATTGAAGCCACAACGTCACAAGGACACCCCCATCCAAAATACAAAACACCCCAAAAGCTAAGCCTGGAAAAGAAAGGTTGCCAAAATTAAAATTACTCCTACAGTCAAAAAAAGTTGTATATATGTATATATGGAGAGAAAAAAGGCATCTTTAAATAAGATATCTTTTTCTTGTAGGGCAACAGGAGGATAGGTATTGTACTGCAACAAAACTTGATTTACTAGCTGGTGGGTGCTACCATAAAAAAAATTAAAAATACTCTCTAACTTTCCAGAAACATTTATCAAATAACAAAAAGGTAGCACAGCACTGCACATACAGGTGCTTGCTACTTGGAAGACCTCAAAAACCTGGAGTGAGGAAAAGTCATATAAAGTAGAGAAGAAAAGAAACACCGAACAGTGGTTGAAGCAGAACAGCAGGGAAGAACATGATGTGTCAGTTCTGTCCCAGAGTCACTCAGTGCCCTTGTGCAGTTTTGTCATCTCTGGGGACAAGAAGGCTATGCAAAAGTGTGATGGAGACTCTCCTGGATCCACCATCCAGAACACAACCTCACTAGATCACTTACAAAAGCTTCCTCAAGGAGAGAGAATTTTCTACTGGTAAACTATAATAAACCTTGCCCCAAACTTCACAGATTGAGAAGCAATATTGTACAAGGGGGAGTTAGTTTGCACTCTTGCTCTCTTTTGTACAAATTACCCCAAAAGACCTTTCCACCCAAAATTTTTGGAAGGCCTCTAACTTTGCATTCCCCCTCCATGTACGACCTACAGTGTCATTTCCAAAAGCATCTTCCCCTCCCCGTCTTCTCTTTTTATACCTATTATCTAGACTAAGTTACATAAGCCACTTGTATCATCACCCAGGTTCCTCATTTATCCAAACTCATTTTCTATTGTAATTCTTTTCTCAGTTCACACTCTCCCAGAATTAGCTTCTTTGTCCTGCCACCACAACCAGAGAAATAAGATGGATTTTTTTTTTCCTGGAATCCACCTCTCTCACTAATGGATAACAAATATTGCATGGCTTATTTCTATAAAAACTCCTCATGATGACCACACTGCATTGCACTTTTATAATAAACCAGGAATCCAGAGCTGGAACTCCTGGGGACCATTCCTGACCAGTCTACTAAGTTCACAGCATGACTTTGCCACATGAACAAGGTGGAAGAAGCCTGGAATCCTCAAGTACCTGATTCCGAAGTAACAAGTTAAATTACAAATTTAAAAAGTTCTTCAAATCTGAACAAAGTTTTTTGTCCCACACACAACATCCTCCCACCAGCAACAAAACTCAGTGGCAGCCGTCCCCAAACGGCAAACTCCTGTGAGGGTTTCACCAGCATCTTCCATTTGACAGGGAGGGGGAGGATCAAGTAGCTGTTAGTCTCTTAGGCACTAATTAGGGAATCTGGAGCAATCACCAGTAGCTCTGCCTGCCCAGATTGCTGCCCGGTCACCAAGTCACCAAGTATTTCACTGACAAAAGAAGCTCTCAAAACTCTTATCAAGTAGGATGTTGAAGGGAAAGCATTCACAAAAAGTTGTAGGGTGTAGGGGAGAGGACACTGGATATAAAATAACACTTCTATTATCAACTGCCTCCTGTCTTTCTGAAAATTACGTTTGCAGAATTACAACAGCTGGACCCCGAATGTCATACCATCAAAGACTTCAGAATTAAAACACAAAGAGCTTCCTTCTCATATCTCCTCCATCAGGCCAACAGGCACTGCAAGACTCTGAAAACTTGACCACTTCCATCCCTGCCTGGGAGGGAGCACATTACAACCTGAGCCCCACAGAGGAGTCTCAGTTCCTGATGTACTTTGCTGGCCACTGAGTGGGGTGCTCTGGCACAGGGGTGGGAAAATGAGCGGCCTGTAACAGGAAAGCAAGAGGAAAAAGAAAACAAGGGAGAAAAAAAAGAAAAATCAACCCACAAAAAATCCAACCTGTGTCCTACCTGGAAACTGCTGAGACTCATCCAAGAGTAACATGCTGCTCAGTGCACCAGGGCAAGCCCTCTGCCCGAACACTTGTTCACCTCGGCCGCACACTCTCAGCCCTTCTGCTATTCTTGCCTCAGGGTCTTCAGGACAAAAGTTTCCAGTCACTCCCGACAACTCCTGATCTCTGCCAGCAGTCCAGCGAGCGCTAAATCCACTCTCACTGGCTGTTCAGTTCGCAGGCGGGAAATGCCTCCTGATAAAACAGTCCAGTGTACAGGCAGGGAAACCTGCACTTAAGGTTTCTGAAAATAACTTTGGTAAATAGCTCGCGGTGCCTGAATCCACCCCGCCGGTGTGACGGGAATCAGTACGCACATATCCTCCCTGCACCCAGCCGAGACGGACCGGGGTCACCGTTACATAACTAGTTAAATATGCCTCGTGTTCAGCCTAAATAAAAACTGCCACTATCTCCTCCCCTGCTCGGAGAGTCAACCAGCGCAGCCCTGCCCGAGGTAGCTGCTGCTCCACTGGGGGCCGATGCCTGGAGCGGTGCTGCCGGGACGGTTTGGCTCCGGTACGTGCTCCGGAGCAGCCTCGGTTCTGCCTGGGAAAAGAGTTTGAGAAGAGAGAAGAGGAGCAGCGAGGCCGAGTGGGTGTGTACGGGGGAGGTCTCTCCCCTCTGGAGCTGCACGCCGTACGGATCAGATCCCATTCACTCAGCCTGTGATCCAGTTCAACTAGTGGCAGAGACCAAGACTGAGAATAAAATAAAAATCCTTACATAACCATCCAGGCTCCGCTGGGGCCCCGCGCAAGGGGAATCCCAACAGACAACAGAACGTTCAGAGCATGGGACACGCGGGACCGTAACCCTGCTTCCAAGTTTCAGAGCACAAAAGGGAAAGAGGGTGGGAGTGAGATGCAAAAAGAAGTACAGCCTCTCTGGCTTGGAAACCAATCGTGATTCTACGAACTATCTGCATGCTGCCTGCTGATTTTCAAGCAACCTGAGCAATTTGATGGAGCTGGTAAGCTGCTTGTACAGAGCCTCCTGTTCACTTCATTAAATCAGCTGCTCGTACAGCACTGTGAGTTGCAGAAGGCTCTCGGTGTAGCAAATGATTTATAAATGAGATTTCCCAGTTTTTAGGAAACAACCTGCCAGAATTTGTGGAGTGTGAATGGACTCTAAGCGAGCTTTTGTCCCCATCATCCATCTGTACCAGGACAGGCACAGGAGAGAATAAATAAATACAAGAGAAAGCAAGTTCTTTAAAGCTGTGGTTGAACTCCTAAAGGCTAACCATCCTTCTCCAGTGTTACAGAGATTTTTTTCCATGTCCAATTCCCTTCACAGGCATATCCAATGCCAGTAACAAGCAGCAAACCTGGGCTGACAGACATGGAATGAAATTAGCTCACTGCTAAGTGAGCACTTGGCCGTGTAATAAAGTCAGCTCTTTATTGAAACAACTGGTGAGTAAGTGTTGCGAAAATCAGGATGGGCTCAAGAAACCCAAAGCAGGCTGCGTCTGAACAGACACTGGCACAGACCTGCAGGACTCCAGGACAATGAGCTCCTAACAGCAAAGGCTGACATACAGGTCTGCAAGCACAGCCAGGGCAGAGCCCAGCGACCCTTTGTGTGACTCCAGACATTTCTAGGTGACCTTTCACTTGAGAGGGTGGCAGGGCACAGTGAATGCTACCATCAAAATACCCCCACTGCTTCAGGGTATATCACAGCTTTGAAACAAACCCAAGGTGCTTTTTCACAATTAGAGCTATGTAAATTTTACCAAAGAAAAGATGAACTGAATTACAATTAAGAGGCTCAGTGACAGGACAGCCTTTCACCTATGTCACAGATTCAAACCAGCCTGGCTGGTAGACAAGAACATACAGTGTTTATAAACGGGGGAAAAGAGGAACAAATATATTAAGAAGTACATAGCCAAGGATCTTGTAACAGGCCTTATAAGAACTTTGTAGGGTTGGAATAAATAAGCAAACATGACCTCAGCATCTGACCTAACAGACTTATGAAACTGTGAAGCAAGATTTAAAGACAAGTATTTGTGTAAATACAACTGGGTACTTTGCAAGGCGTGCTGTGCTGGTTTTAGCTGGAAGAGAGTTAATTTTCTTCATAGAAGAAGCAGCTAGTATGGGGCTGTGTTTTGGATTTGTGCTTGAAAAGGTGTTGATAATACAGAGATGTTTTTGTTATTGGTAAGCAGGACTTACACAGAGTCAAGGTCTTTCCTGCCTCTCACCCCACCCGACCAGGAGCAGGCTGGGGGTGCAGAAGGAGTTAGGGAGGGACACAGCTCGGACAGCTGACCCCAACTGACCCAGGGGATAGCCCAGACCATATGGTGTCATGCTTAGCGTGGGGAAAGAAGCAGGAGGAGTAAGGGATGTTCGCAGTGATACTATTTTTCCTCCCAAGTCACTGTTACTGTGATGGAACCCAGCTTTCCTGGAGATGGCTGAACACCTGCCTGCCCATGGGAAGTGGGGAATGAACTCCTTAAACTGTCTTTATCTCAACCCACTTGTCACTTTTACCCTTTAAATTCCTCCATCACACTGGGGGAAAGTGAGTGAGCAGCTGTTTAGGGCTGAGTTGCAAGCTGGGGTTAAACCCCCAACACATGCTTATTACAGCAGTCAAGGATGAGGAAAATGAAAGTTCAATACACTGGGTGAAACAGGTAACCTATACCTGTCCTTATTTATTTATTTATTGCACACAGCAATAAAAAGGGAATTTCCTTCTTCAGTTTAGTGTGCAAAATGAAAGAGAAATTTTTTTAGCTCTTTTACTCACAACAGCCCTCTGGTGAGGCCATCACCATTAGGCAGGGTAAGTACATATTCACACAGCCAAGAATTAGATCTACCAGAAACAGTCAGTTTATAAAATGATCTCCTCATGGAAGGTAATCTTGTTACAGATAAGTCCATTTACTGAATAGTTTTTCTGTGAGGCCAGTCTTACCAGTAAGGAAGAATGTTCTCCCTCCCCTAAAGGGTCTGAAATCTTACCCAGCTGTCACACCTCACCTACCTCATCTCTAACCACCAGCTCTTTGCAATTCTACAGCTGTGCTATACATCACAAGAGGCTCCTCAAGAAATTATTATCACCTGAAAGGTTCCCTTGCAAACAACTTGATTCTCCTATTAAAAAAAAAAAATCCTTATGAAGTTTGTATTTTCATAACATATCAGTATTTTCCATCCCACAGCTTTCTCACAGCCATGCTCCACATCCACCAGCTCCTTCTGCACAACCTGCTGACCTCCAATGAGTAGCCTACAAACCCAAATTGTTTGTAAGTCATTAAACACAAACTAGGCTTGACAGCCACATTTCACTCTTGATTATCACCTGCCAGTAGCACATACACCTATAGTTAAGGCCACTTTCCTTGTCCTATTTTCTATGTTGTTTTAGCAACATGGAAAACACACAAGACTATCAGGTTTGAGTTGGACATGATGTAAGGTGGCATTTATCCACCTAAAACAGTTCATACAGAATCACACTTGAACTCCATAACACTGTGTGTTGGCAACTGCGTATTGCTGGCTTTGAGAAACATTTGCTTTTTAAACAAACACTGCACTGTAAATAAAAATGCTTTTTGATAAGATCTAAACCAACTGTGGAAAATAAGAGGAGTTTTTCCATTGACTTTAGTGAGTTTTGGACTGAACCAGAAGGCATAAAATGTGATAAATCTGTTTTTATCTCATTTCACTTCTATTCATATACATCTTGGTTTATTTCATTTCCCACACCCATCTAAAATAATAAGTGGGGGGGTGGGAAGTCTTACATAACGTAACACAAAATTCAGGTAGTGACACAATGCAACACCTCCTGCAAATGCTTTTCAGACTCTTACTGAGGCAAAACACACCCACCGCTTGAGATTTCAGACCAAGGCTTTCAAAGGTTGTTTAAATGTACTGAAGAAAACAAGCTATTATTAAACAATATCATTTTAAGTTGAAGAATTTATACCATATTTATCATAAACTTAAAGATAAATACATTGAGTTACAATCCTAGTTTATATTCAAGTAACTGATTCATCTTTCTTGTAACTTGCTACATTTTTGCTGCTGAAGATGACACAATTGTATTTGTGCACCACAGAAGAGCGATTTTGTGCAAGTTTAATTCTCTTCATTTTCAGGCATGTGCAAATTTGACATAAACCACAAGCTAAGAGTATACAAAAGTGCCATTTTTAAATGGTTTCTAATAGTTCAAGTATTTAAATACTCTACATAGATGAAGATAACCTGCAGATTAACTGCAAAATTTGTTTTGACACAGATTTTAACTATAAGTTTCTGTTCACCTAGCCCAAAAAGATTTTTATCTTGTAGCTTTCTCCTGTCTCATTCCTATTTGCATATTTGCAAGTGAAAATAAAGTCTTCTGACTCCTACTTAGAATTTGAGACTGAGTCAGTGAACTGCATGCTGAAGAAAATGTGAACAAGACATTTTCAACATCTGTAGTACAAACTACTGTTAATAAAATAAAAAACACTTTGATCCAAATGATGAGCCAGACACTTCTGAAAGTTCAGTGTTGCAGTTTCTGTAAAGCCTAAGCAAGAAATTAAAAAGATAAAGGAAATAACTGTGATGTGATACAGTGTTTTAAAATCTGAAGAATACTTCTAATTTAATTAAAACAGTTCCTTCTTTCCTTGCAAACTCTTATTATTTAATATTATACTTGTACAACATATAGCTACATGTACATTTTAGTTAACCAGTCATCAAAACCAGCACAATACCACATAAATTAGGGGAAAAGGAAAATAAGGACCCCTTGCACCATTTCAGACTCAAATGAAAATTAGAAGTGTTTCACCTCGTACATTGCAACATAAAGGGGGTGCTGCCTAAAATGCAAACCAGAGGATTCTCACTTTGGCTTCTTCACACTCATTGGCCGACCTTGGCAAGGTGACTTTGCCACTCCTTACCTGTTCAAGAGGGAAAACACCACATTACAAATTTGCTAATTAGTTTCCGTGTGGTTTCATCACGGTTTCAGAAGCTGCAGATGAGGGAATACAGTATCTGTGAGCAATGACTACGTGCAGTGACTACAAAGCTGATGATGGGAACGTTCATGGGGCAAAAGGTACTGAGCACGGCAGAGAAGGAAGCGGGACTGTCCTTTGTTAGAGATCCTCTGGCTGCTTTATGGATAGAAAAAAGCAACGCCTTGGCCAATAAAGCACAACCCCTATATCCTGCACAGCTTATCAGAAAAGCAGGGAGAAGACTAGGAGCAATGTTTTGTTCAATTAATAACTGCTTGCTCGGTGCTCCCTGTGCCTTCATGCTACTCTCACGTTTGTGGCAGCTTTAAGAGAATAGATAAAAAACGGGCAAAAAACCCAATTTGAGAAACTCCATGTACATATATATAGAAAATGCAGAGCCATGGGCGTGGGCTGCTCTTGAACTGCATAGAAGGATTTCTATTTTGTATTCCCTCATACGCAATAGATCAAAGGGAAGGAGGGAGAAAAAGAAGGGGGGAAAAGTGTAGCTCTTTCTAACACCCCATCATTTCACGAGATCTGCCAGGCACTGCACCCAATCGGCGGCTCTGAGGGAAGCAGAGCTCTGGCGTCATCACCTCCTTTTAAAGAAGTAAAGCAAGTCATTACTCCCGGTTATATAACACTTCGACTATGCCAGACTTTGTGCCACCCTCTCAAAAAGGAAGCCGCTGTCAGAGCGCCTGGGAGGCGGGCAGGGGAGTCACCCACGTTTTCTTTCGGAGCTTCCCCCTGCTCGGGATAAGCTGAGGAGACCGGGAAAGAGTTCGAACTTTGGGACAGAGCAGGCAGATGGTGAAAGGCTCAGCGACTGACCTGCACCACCGCCAGTCTGTAAGCCCCTGAGCGGGGGCCTGGGAGACAGCACTCCTCAGGATCTCATCCTTCCTTCCCACAGCAGCCCTCAAGCCCCACCTCACCCTGCTGAGAATAACCCAGTTCACAGGGTTAGTTAAAAGCCTGGAATCAGTCAACAGACCCCTCCAAACCCCAGGCACCGCTCCTCCCACGCTCCTCCCCATTCCTGTTATCTCCCCCTCTTCCTCCCGGATTCATTGGCAAACAGCCTGAAGGCAAGAGACCTCTATCATCCTCCCACAACCCAAACTGCCCCAGCACAACAGAATACCCAGCCAGGTGATCTGCAGCCTCGGAATCGCCAGAACTAGAGCTAACAAAGCATCCAGCACTGGCTGTTCCCAGCGAAGCACCCAAGAGGATTTTTCTTTAACGTTGCCATTTCGTGGGTGCAGTAAATCCAGTTCAAGGGAGCTGGGTGCCTGCCACAGGGTCTGCACAAGCATCAGCAGCTCCCCCACAGTGTGCTGGGGATGGAGAGCCCTGCTAGCTGGGCAGGTCCAAGCCCCTCAGACAGCTCACAGAAGCAAGCATTTGTTCTTACAGACAGACTGTGCTACCGGGGAAACTGCCAGAATAAAAATAATGGTTCAAATCTGCAGCCTTCTGTAACAAAGCAAAGTTCCCAGAGAAATCAGTGGGGCTCTTGCATAAATGAGAGACAAACCTACTTCTCCACGATTCTAATGTAACCTTTCTGTATTACTCAGCAAGCAGGATTGCTAGAACTGCAAATGCTAGCATCCAGTCTCTTTTCTCCTTTGATACTAACTCTTTTGTATTTTATTCAGCTGGATTGTGGAAGCATAGAAACCAGCCAGCTCCTAACTTTCTGAGTCTTGGGAAAACCAACACAAGTCTCAAACTTCAGATCTGTGGATGCAGAGAGCACACCCTTAACAGACAAAGTTCTTATCACTTTCAGGAACTGAGAAAACAACAGAAAGCCCTCAACTGCTTAGTTACACCAAGTCACCTGAGAAACGCATCCAAAATCTGCAGTTAGATGTGCACTTGCTGACTGAGTTACCCTCAGCTATCTGACTTGAGGCTGAGCCCCACAGTCTGCACCTCTATGATAAAGCACACTTAAACACTCTGATCCATCAGGATCATTTTTCAAGGTAATGCAGTTTCCTAAAACAATTTGATAAAGTTTAAACACATGTTAATATGCAGGATATTAGTTCACAAGTAAATTCTTTCACAGGTAGTAATTACTTCTGCACCTCTATGATACCACACCAACCATCCTGCAGGCAATTATTGGCTTGGAAGACAGTCTACAAAAAGTTACTACAAGCATTAAAATCTACCTGGCTGTTTAAGAACAGCAAAGTGCACAGTGGTACATGGAAGTTCAGGTTTGGCTTCCAAGGTTTAATAAGACCAGAGCCACTGTGTAGGCAAAATCTTAGACTTGAGCTGAGGTTTGCCTTCCCCAGGATATGCCCTTCCAGCTTCCTTGGAAATAGCACTGGTGGGCTCTAGAGGGAGCTGCATCCAGTCACAAGTAACCAAAATAAAAGAATCTAGATAGGGAAGTCCATCAAGAAGGAAAAAATGGGAAGACATCAATCACCACTCTTCCCTTTCCCCAAGAAGTCCACCTTGCACTCTACAGAGTTCGACTTGCAGATTAAATTACAGTATTATCATTTATGGGCACCCATCACTCTGTAATATATACACAGAACACAGCAGAGCTCAAAATTAAACCCACCCTCACGATCATCTTCAGTGCTTTTCTCGGTTTAGGAAAGGCTTGCCTTTTGTTTCTTTCCACACCTTTTCCTCCAGCTCATCTGCTTTCAACCGACAAAAAGAGCCTGCTCTCCACTCCAAGCTTACTCAGACAGCCCTGTGCCTTTTCTTGGCCCTTTAGCCACCAGCTAAACAAGGACAGGAGATCAAAGCACGTGTCATGAGACTGAGGAAGAAAGCAAGCAGCAACCAAGCCAACTGTGCCATGTAGTGCAGCAGATGGAAGCAGCTCATTACAAGGTTCCTCAAAGAGCAGCTGCTGTCTGAGGCTGCCTCGACCTTGGGATGCCCATCTGCCCCTGATGGCACCCGAAGACACAGCTGTGAGAGGCTGCTTCCTAAAGGGAGTTAGGAGATTAAAGAAGTAAGTATTCATTTCTTCCTCCTCCTCTTAAGGAATACATTTAATTTTCCAGTAGATGGGGAGGAAAACTTAAGATCAGCGTTTCCTAAGAGAAAAATGGTGTGCAGTTTGGCCAAAAGTAGAAGGCAAAAAGATTTCAGATTGCTGGGACAAATCTCCATTTACCAACACAAGCAGGACCATCCAATTCAAGTAAAAAGTGCAGGTAAATTACTTTCTAACAGTAGTTCCTTTTATCATCTTATTTTTTTCCTCCAGCAGTATGGGCCTTTCTAAATCTGGATATAAATGATATAGAATAGGATACCATTTAGTAGGGTATTGTTCAGGAGACTGTCTCCACATTCTTTCTCTGCCTGTTTCATACAGGTGAGGATAACATGACCTAATTTTTAAGAATAACTTCAGTTGAAAAGCAAAAACTGATGTATTTGAGCAGGAGAAGCCTGCAAAATGAACAGATTTATACCAAAGACTTTCCTCTCTTTCCCTGTAAGGACAGAAATTTGCTCTATTCCCAACCACATACATCCAGCTGGGGACTCCCACACACTGCACAGTTTCGTTTTGTTCCAGCAATTTGTTGGGGAGAAGAAAAGATGGAATGATTTGGGGTGGGAAGCACATGAATAACACCATCTCCAAAATGAGTAGCAGATCTCTGTACCTCAAGGATGCATTCATGTACCATTCAAAGAAATACTTACCCACACTTCCACATGACTTTAAAAACAGATTTCCAAAATAATTTCAGCTTTAATAACTCCAGGTTCTAATGAAGTTTCTAATAAGTAAGGTGTTAACTACTGATTTTTTCCTGTTGGATTAGGCAAGGAAATTGCCCAGGCAGCTATAAATCAAATTTTCCTTTCAAAGTAATTGCACCCCTTGCTGTACACACCACGATGATAACCCACAAAGAGCCGCAAAGGAGCATCACATTAAACAAAATCCACTCTCGCTATAATTTCACATCAACATTTTTTTCCCCAACCTTTGTTTAAAGCAGGACCCCTTTAACCGAACAGGCTTTCCTCTAGCGAGGGCTCAAGGAAAGCAAAGAACTTTTCAAATCTGGATCAGTGGTTGCCACCTGAAGTGATGAACTCCTTGCCTTGGTACCTTGGGAAACTCAAAACTATGATACCCAGTGGAAGCTCAAGTTCAAGCGAAAAGCAGCCACTGAAATACATTGTGGATCATCTCCAGAAAGGAAAGGTAACTCTGAATCTGTCATGGTATTACCAAATGTCATAAAAAGGATGAGCACAGCCTTAGGAGGCCAGGATCAGGGAAAGAGTCTCTCTTGCCCCTCACTCACCTCCTGGGCCAATCTCTTAGAGGTTCTGAGACTTGGCCCTGATACCTTCACCCTGCTGAGGAGCTGCACTGCAAAACAGCATGGGCACCTGTGTGTCCTCCTCTCCTGGGACTTGCTATTCTGTACCACCAACCAACTGTGCTCCTCACTCGCTCCTCTTGAAGGGCCTGTATGTCCACAGAAACCCCACACAAACCAGTTTTGGTTTGCTCCAGCACTTTGTCAGGCAGCAGGAGGAACAGTATGAGTCTGAGCTGGGAAGAAGGAGCTTCCCCAGTTCCCCACTAGTCAAACAGAGGTGCCACAGAGTTAGCACACTCCCAGCACTGAGGGAAGGAAAAGAGGATGGGAAAGGAGAAAACAGACAAGGTGGACAACACAGGGCAGAAGGCAAGGCCAATTCCATGGAGCTTGTCATACCACAACAGGGGCACCTCATATGTTATTAGTTGGTGCTGACTGGTATATTTGTATAGTAAGAATTGCAGTACTACTGTAGTACTGGAAAACTCTACACTGCTGTACCCTAAAAGTACTGCTGTACCATATACCCTGTAATGCAACACAAAGCCCTTGAGGACAGGGCCTGAATGCCTGTGCTCATTAAGGAATCTTTCAGAGAACCGAACAACTATTTCTACCCCTGAAATACACTTTTAAGAAAGTGTTTAACCCATATACTCAGAGATAAGAAAACAAGCAACTTACCATCACTATCAATAGCAGAATTACAGAAATATATATGAGTAAGAGATAATGAATTCCAGAGACTTCAATCAGAATAATCCAAAAAAGACATTCAGAAAGTGGAAAAATAGAACACTACAGTGGGATTCATTCAAACACTCAACATCTTTCCTCAGGAAACCTCTGAGGTATGAACAGTCTCAGTATTTGAAAGGATCTGTAAAATCCATATTGGAGGTTTGTTTCCTCTTTGCTCAAATCAGCTTTTATTCCTATGGAGTTCTACACAGCCCTGAGCAACTACCAGGATCAGAGAGAAAGTGCAGGACTTGAAACAGCCCTTTATCTCTACAGTCATCAGTACATCACTTTCCTAGTGAAAAAGATTTAGGGAGTTAACGGAAAAAGTTCTTAGCAGTCACGCACTGCTATCAGAAAATCAAACATGACAAAACAAGTGCTGCAACCCACAAGTGATGAGAAAACAGATGAAGTGGGCAGGGATGACAAGGCTGGAGAAGCAGTGGAAGCCTCTGGCTAGGACTGAAGTGTGCTGCTGGGATGGCTGTGCAGGCTGGCAGCCACTGGGAAGGGGTTCTAAGGGTCAGAGTAGGAACGGCCTGGAAGGAGCACACTGGCAAAATAAAAGACTAAACTGTAAGAGCTCCTGCACATGATGCCAAGGTTCACTAACTGACCACCACTGAAGAAATGTATAAAGGATGGAAGCTATGTGGTTATTAGCTCTCACTTACTCAGAAATATTCAGAAAGCTACCCTTCCAGGCTCTTTTTCCTCCTTGAGGGCAGGGGAAGAAGGTTTAAGAACTGCTTCCAACAAGCCTTGAGAGCTTGTACCATACAAGTCCCAACTAAACTCTAGACCATCTATGGGACAGCCTATACTAAATGCAAACAAAACTGAGTAGAAATGTGAAAAAGTGCCCCAAAGCTGAAGATTCAATTATCAGAATGTAAAAAGAACTCCAAGAAAAATACAAAACCAAAGTTTCACAAGTATTACCTCCACACACAACGTATATCAAAAAGACAAAAAGAGATTAAATGTACTAAACACAAGTCACTGCTAAGTGTTATCAACATTACATTAACCCTGGAGGGTTCTTAAGTCATTTGAGGCACCATCAGAATACAGAAATCCTAACATAAAGCCACTACTTTGCAAGCAAACAAAAATGTTCATTTATAATTGTTATAATCACTATTCTTTAAAACAAGTAATTGGCTTCAGTTTGGAGGAAGTATATGTGTAGCCTGCTGTCCTTCCAAGAAAGTAACTGTGAAACATTAATAATATTCTAAATCTTGTAGTGCTAGAAATATGCAAAAGCCCATCCACAAGGGAATGATCCCCCCAGGATCCCAAATGGGATCAGAACAACCATAATTCCAGAAGGGGAAGAGAACAGCACAGCTGGGAATAGGGAGAACAAAGTTTTAACAGAAAATATTAAAATTAAGCTTTTTAAATGCTTCATAATATAAACACTAGAGCACTGCACCCCTTCTTGTGAATAAAACTGCCTGTTTCTAAGATGATTTTTATGAATGAGATTCATCTCCAAAGGCAGGACTACAAACATCAGATAGGCAAAATAAAACTAACTTCTTAGTCCTGAAGTTGGTTATATTTCATAGGACAAACAGCAGGAGACTGGTTCTGTGTTGGGTTTAAGGTAATACAGATGCCAAATGACATTTTTTGAGGCAGTCTGGAGCTGTGAGGAGCCATCAGGAAAAGGAGACTGGACACCCCCACAGAAGAAAATAATTGTACATCCAAGCACACAGAAAGCATCCTGAGACTCTGGCAGACAGAATTAAAGCTCAACAATCTGAAACCTCAGAGGCAATCTAGCCTTGCTCAGATTGTGGAAGAGAGTTTTTTCCTGTACCTAATGAACAACTATAAAAGTTTTTTATGTTAGTTTTATGTAAATTGTCTTTTAACTCTTCCTCATTATTTTCTACATTTGTTAAAATTTATTTTTAATTAGTCACTACAGAAATATAAAGCATAAACACGTTTCTGGTGTTTTAAGATGAAAATAAGCAGCTGTGATTAGCTGTTAATGATGTTCTGTACACCTACATTAATCTTGTTTATACCAACATTAATCTTGTTTGCTTTGGAAAGAACAATCTTGACAGACAATTATGATTATTCACCCACAACAATATAGATGTTGATGATGAAGTACATAGGTCTATGATAAAATAACCATGGGGAATGACATACATACCCCATCACATACAGCCACTCCCCTCTATTAATAAAAGTTTGGATATCATGTCACACTTCCTTCAGCCCCAGTGGGTGAAGGGTCCAATGAACAAAGGAACAAAGTCACCATCACCCTCTGAGACAAAGTAATCTGTGGCCCTACAACTCTGTGGTATTGAAAATTCCCTTGTTTCTCACCTGAACTAACACTTCCTTTTCTGCCACTTTCTCATTAGGAAAAAATGATCATATGAATAAAAACAGAGGAATAAAATTCATTTGTGCAAACATTTTACAAGCATTTGAAATCAACACAGCATCTCCAAGTAGCTCGTGGCTAAAAGAATATAAAAACAAAACAAACAACAATTGAGGATAACAACGTACTGTGAAGCCAAAAATACTTCAGTGACTAGAAGAGAGAAGTATCTGTCTTTAACACATTCTATGCTAAGAAAAGGAAGACTCCCAGTAGGTTTAAGTAGGTGTATTCAAATATCTGCACCCCCTTTGAAGTTATGAAAAATTGGGATTTTAAAGGAAGCAAATAGAGCACCTCCTTAGGCTCCAGCTGCAGTTTTATGACACAAAGAGTTTGATGGCAAATTCAGCTTGGGGGATTCCCACTATGCATTCCTGTCTATGTGCCCTAGAACATCAGCCCTTGTGCTAGACCAACAAACTGATTTCTAGGATCATGCCATGACCCAGGACACTTACCTAATAACACTTCTATGTAACCTGCATAGCACAGGCCCACAAACAGCTGTAATGGTCCTGACCTGAATTGGTCCTCTCCTGAAGAGGAGAGTAGGGCAGGTATAACCAGGTGAGGATAGAAGGTGACAACTTACTTAGTCAGCACTTCCACCTTTCATCTTGTCAAACACACAGGCAAAACCAAATCCAACCTGTATGCTGTCAGAAAAGAACATTTTCCAGCTGTTAAAGATTATTATTGTAAATGAGCAATAATTGCCCATAGCATCCATTAAATTGGTTACTTACGAGCAAACCAGTGATCTGAAATTTTCACTGGATTCTTTTAACAATACAAGTAACTGCAAATAGATTTATTTACTTCTTTATATAACTGCTTCCTTAAAATCTGAAGCTATTTTTAAAATTCCATCCTACTCACATTTTATTCTTGTGTCTTGTTTTCTTTATGGGAATTTTTTTTGGCCAGGGCTCCATATTTAACCTACATTAAATCCCTAATTAAACTAAACACCCACGTAAGCACTTCTCCCTACCAGGAGCTGGACAAATCCTAACCCTTACACAATCAACTAAGGGGCCACAGCCATTTTCCTATAACATAAATATATAATGTATACAGATCTCCCAGCCCCATTCACTTACCACTTTCATCAAGTAAGTCTTCCTCGTCATCCCCATCGTTGTCCTCCTCCATCGCCTCCTCCTCATCTTCCTCCTCCTCCTCTTCCATATCCTCCTGCTCCAAGTCCGGGTCCAGGTCCGGATCACTCCCTGAGATTGACTCGTCTGACATGATTCCCAGTGGTGCTCCTTCTGCATTACCTGCTCATGTTCTACCGTGAGGCAGCCCTGCAGGAAAGAAAGAGAGGTCTGTGAGCCCAGAGTCCCAACCTTTGGGCCTCGAGGCTCAACAGCATAGCAGGATCATGGCCCATAAAAACACAAATCTGCCATCAGCCTTTCAAATAACAGTTATATCAAACTGTTAAATATCAGCCAGTGCATAAAATCCTGTGTAGAAAATGGATACCATAAGCAATGGATCACAATGATACAGGTCCAGCATTGGAGAATCAGTATCAGGACCAATATTATCTAACCACTCAAAGCTCCCAAGTCTTTGTTGGTATCCCTGAATATGTGCACAGTAGAAAGATTCCTGGTATCAGTGTCTGATTGTTCAGAGATGCAAAAATAAATAAACTATGTGAGCAACTCCAGAACACTGCTGTCCAAATATGAAGCATAATAAAAAGGATCAGTCCCAGAATTCCCCTACAGACACCCTGTAGTTACCCTGATCCCTGCATGCAGCATCACAGTGTGCAGACATGGGGCAGAGACAGAAACTCCCCTCCTGCCTCAGCTGTACCCCCTGCCAAGGTCACCCAGCTCTTTGTCACAGCCTGGCTGAACTCCCCGATCCTACGCAACAGAAACAGCGTTACCTTAATAATTTGGACAGAAGGCAACAAAGATCCAGTTTCTAAAGGTTGAACGTCCCTTGTAAAACAGGGTAAGAAGAAAAGAAACACAAGGGGAGGATAGATCAGACAGAATTTGCATTTCCTTTCTCTCAAGGACAAGAACTGGAGCTGGCTGTGCACGACTCCTCCAGTGCATCACAGCAGAAATCATGGTACAACACGACAATAAAGCTGAAAGAGAGGACCAGGGCAGTCACAAAGTCACAAGTTTATCTGTTCAGGTCATGCACTGTCACTTCTGGACAATGATGGGTTCTCCTGAGCACTCCTCTTCCATAAGAACAGAATGATCATAAAGCAGCTGTGTAACATAAGATGGATCAAAAGAAACACAACCAAGAAAGGAACATAAGGCATGTTGAGTTCAAGGAATTTAAAGCAAAGGCTGCATTCAAAAATCAAGCTGCAGAAGAATTGCTACCCACACGTTCCCCCGAAAGCTCTAAACAAAGATGAGGGGAACATTTCCTCTTCACTGATTTCCCACTGCCCCCTACTTAGGCCACATTTCCAGTGTAAGCTAAAAATGTTCAAGAACCAGTCAGCCACGTAAAAAAACCCCACTTCTAAGCTGATAAGGCCCCTCACATATCTACAAACACTTCAAGAAACAGAAAAATGTAATTTTCAGCTGTGTTTCAACAGTTACCAGGTGAGCTCAGAAACCTGAAGGTTAAAGACACAACTCAACACCCCTCTAACAGGGCTGAGAATCCAGCTGTCGAGCACACTGAATTATTCCAGCTGAAGTCATCAGTTCCTGCTCTGCCCCTCTCAGCTCCACAATAACACTGAAAAGTGTCTGAAAGAAAGAAAACATAAGGGAAGAGGGGCTTTGCAGAAACTGGCATTGGAATAGGAAGCCTTTCACCACTTGGTCCCAGGAGCACTTTACCACCAGGCAGAGACAACTGAAGTCCCTACACTATTGAACGTGTCACATGAAATAAGTTGGATTAGTCAAACAGATGGCAGAAAAGGCCAAAATCTGAATTAGCTCAAGTGGAAGTGTGCCAGTTTACACAAGCCAAAGATATTAATTCAGCTGCCGTGGTAGGCAGGTACGAGCCCTGTTGCTGTCAGGTTGCTGCAATACAGTGACCTCCAGCATCACTCGCTTTCTGACGTCTGGTGCTTCAGCCAAGGACTGCAGACACAAAGCCATCTATTATCACAAGTTTTTCCTGACAAATGTTGTGCTGAAGTCTCTGTGTATTTCAAAGCAGCATCTTATTTTTTCTTTTAAGTAGCAACAATGTTCCTTTCCAGCTGATATTCAGCCCTAACGAAAACAAACATACTCAAACCTGTAACTTGCAAAGCTGCACAAACCAACCAACCAAACACAAACGCTACTTACGTGGCAGGAATGAATTCTCATCTACAAACAGAAAAAATAGAAGTGCTGTAATGTCACTAAATGCTCCAGGTCAAAGAATGACACATGATACAGTTTCTCCCATCAGTATCCTCCTGTGTGTCACCCTCTCATGTTTCATCATTTGTCAAAGAGCTTTAAAAAAAACCCAAATCAAAACATGTAACACTTTCTAAACACTGTTTAAAGGTAAGGACATGGGTCCTTGTGTTTCTATAAATAAAATCAAACCCAGTGGAGAACGGCTCTCTCTCAAACTGAAGTACAAAAGGGCTCAAATCTAAGCTTTATTTTTGTTTAGTAGTAAATGCATGTTCTGTATAAGCCAACTCCTGACACCCGCTTGCAGCCCCAGCCACATGCAGGAGAGTTAAACAGAAGCTTTTGAAAAGACTTAATTAAATCTTGCAGAAGCTGGGTGAAACAAAGATGATTAACTCCTCTGTGCCTATTGTCATGGTGCTGTCTGTCTTCCTCCCTCCTCCAGGGTTCTGGCAGCTCCACTCGGCATTGCCTGAGCCGGGTCTCGGGAGGGCTCCCATCCCACCCTGCCTGGTGGCACTGGAGCAGGGAGCAGGTACACGGGACACAGCCCAGAGACTGCCCCCGTTTCTCACACCGATCTGACCCAGTTCAGAGCCTCCCACCAAGGGGAATCACACAACAGGGCCAGATTGTAGCTGCTGCTACTGTTTTATGGCTGAGTTATTCCAACCTGCCCCATCTCCTGCCTTTGCACATGCAGGCACACTGTGCTCAACGTTTAATCGCTGCAGGAAGGGCACTTTCTGAGAGATAAACTGATTACCTGCAACTGGACTCCTGGGCTGTGCCACACTGGAGCCCCTGCCCTGCCATGGATGGGAGCTGCACCCTGAGCAGAATGTGTGCCATGAGGAGGGTGACAGCACCAAGAAGCACACATCAAACCCACTGCATCATCCTTACAGACAGCCAGACACCCTTACAGTACAGTGCCTCAACAGGTGGTGAGGCTGCTGAGAAACCAGGGTGGGATATTAGGGGAAAACACTGAGAAATTCCTCTTGCTTACTCAGGGAGGAGAAAAGAGCTGTCATGTTTATCCTACCCAGGAAGTTAAACCCTGCAATCAACTACACATCAAATTAACATCCAAGACAGCCTCTCTCATGTATTATGTCCTGTCTTTCAACAAAGATAAAAATAGTTCTGAAGTTTTTTGGGCTTTGCTTTTTTAAGGTAGAACATTTCAGATAGTAAGTAAATGCCATGTGGTGATGACTGCCTCCTCCTCAGCACAGAAAGGAGGCCCAGTTCTGGACGAGGAAACCTTGCAAATTTGGACACAAATCTGTTGTTCTCATGTTTTTCTTTCACTCTGTAAAGCTTTAAAATCACTTCTTACATATGGAGTTGTGGGCGAAATATGCAAGCAGCTTTTTCCCTTCTACATGACAGTTGTTCGCAGCAGGGTCACACGTGCCATGAGCCAGATTCTGAGGTGAAACAGCAAACATCAGGGGGTGTGGGGACTTGGGCCACTTCTGTGCATCACTTCCATCTGAGGACTCACCAGCACTATAAATACTAAACCATCATTTAACTATTACACATACCATGAGATAAAAAATGAGGAAGCAGGAAGAGCAGACTGGAGTCCTTCCCTACCTGAAGAGGAGGAGCAGGGTTCCCCTGCACCTACAGGAAGCCACAGAAGCCAAAGTGACTTGACAGCAGCTCTTTGCCTGATGTGACACAAGTGATTCAGGCACAGGACATGCTCATTCCTGAGTACACACATCCATCCCATACAAATCCCTTCAGAAAGGGCAGGTTTAACACTAATGCTACTCCAGTGCTGAACAGTAAAGAGGATTCCATTACCTCCCCAACCTCCAGCCAAGCCCAATATCTGGGGCTCATCAAGATTTGTGCCTTAAAGCCTGTTTTATAACCAAGACTTCACACTGGCCATTGTGGTGCCTGGCCATAGAAACAGAATTGAGCACGCTGGCAAATCACAAGAGGATTTGCACAGACAGTTTAACAAAAACAGGTACTTCTAAGCCAGTGCTGCATAATGCTCTCCAGTCTCTGCTGTACAGTCATGTTTCATGGTAATAATAATTTCCTTTAACCATTTTCCTTTTTTGTTTGGCAGCAAAAGAGTAAAATGGTTGGTTGGGGCCACACAATTCCTCTCAATAATCTCAGCTCACACACAAACACTCCAAACTGGATGTGTATGAAGGTAACTGCTGGCTCCTCAGGGGAAATCTCATCTTTTTGCTAAATCACTGCTAGCACCGTTTTGGCACCTTATAGGCAGCTTTCAGTAACTAATGTAACATTATTATAAAGCACACAGATGCATCACTACACAAGCCATGAGCTTAAGCTTCTCTGTATGACAGAAAGTGTTGTAACAGTTTCCAAGTAATAACTTGCAATGTTATTGCAAAATAATTAATACTTCTCTGTTCAAGTTAAAAATCTACCAAGAAATAAACCCAAGATCAATGGGTTTGGACAGTTTGATTCTAACAAACACTATAATTTCTCTAACTCATGTTATGTAACATATTAACAGTTTTATTACATTATCATGTAAAAAATGGCAGGGGAAAGGGGGAATCACTTAAAAGGATAAATATTTTCCCAAAAAGGAGTCAGTGTTACCGACTAATACCAGTTCAGCAGATCCCCTATATGCTTTTAACAAAGCAAACAAGTGTTTACTGAAAAATCAACAGGAACTTCTTTCCCCCAGAAATAACTTCCACAAATTGCATTTAAAGCCATCCTTAATTGACTCCTTCGTGATTTAAATCCCTTCTTCCTTCGCAGCCTGAGACTGTTGAGACTCAAGAAGAACAGTTTTTCAGCTGTGACTCACAGCTAACTGGTGGCCACACGCTGCTCGCTGGGAAGGAAGAAAACAATTCTCCTTTTCATCTTGTTCAAATCGCAACAAAACTAAGTGGCATTCATCCCCTCTAAGTGATGTGTTTTCCACAGGAATATTAAACTGAGGGGGGGGAAAAAAGCAGCCTTGGAAAAATCATAAATTGGGGAGCATCTGCTTGCCTTGGACCACCCTTCTGAGGAAGGCAAGTGTGCTTCTCTCCACCCCATATAAATCTAGGACAAAGCATCTAGTCTTTACCCACACTGGATGTGAGTATTAAGGAACCCACTGTGATTTATGGGGAGCAGGAATCTAGAGGAAAAAAATAACAGACTGCTTTTAAAAAATACATTCATATATCAGTTTGGGGAGAGTTGCAGGACCTGCTCTTTTAATCTCTCCAGGTTAACAATCTCCCTCCTGAAAGGCATCCCCAAAACTAAACCCAGCCTGAAACTGGCTGTTCCCTCACAACAAAAGCTGCTGCAAGAAAGGGTGTGTCATGGTTTTGCTTTGTACTGCTAGAATGTTAAAAATTGTTCCTTTTTTCCCTTGCCTGGTTTTGGGGGAGGGGAGGCTGGTGGGACCAGTTGGTTCCCAAGCAACTAATGGCCCCCCCTTAACGACCCCAGCCACTTCAATTCATATGCTAAA
>JAWWES010000024.1:16624508-16636613 GCA_035583135.1 Lophotriccus pileatus | reverse complement strand
ATCGGAGTCTATTAATTTCGGATTGGTAATTGCTTAGGGGGAGGAGTTTTGGGTCTCCCCTGTGGTTTGGTCTCAACCAAACACTTGTGTCCCACTCAAACGTAGACAGGTTGGGAGAAAGGAAAGAAAAAAATCCTAAAACCAACCCATAAAGAAAAGGGAGAGCTAATCCTTCCCCTCTGCTGACATGACAGTGCTGGAACGGAGAATGTGACAATGAACATTACTTAAGGCCTGGCTCCCACTGTGATCCGAACAAAAAGAGCCAGCGCGAGTCAATGGCAGCATCTGCGGATCCTTACAGAACCTGAGCCGGCGGCACAGCCCGGCCACAGCCATCACCTGCCACAGCAGCCGCCCCCAGCCTCGGGGTCCTTCTCTCCTGCGGCCCAGAAGGGATGCAGGAACACCCCACTGCCAACACTGTCAACATTCTGGAACCTGCACAGAAAACCTGAACGCCTCCTGAGGTGCCAGTGCTCCCTTCCCCACAGACCTCGTGAGGCTCTTCACCGTGAGCCAGCAGAAACGGGCACAATGCTTTTGTGCTTGCATACATAAAACGTTGCATTGTTTTTAAGAGCATTTCTATTTACTCTTTTAAAGCAGAAACTGACTTACTATAAATTAACTCTTTCCTTTGAAAACCTGAAGTGTCCTCGCTAGTGAATCACCATAGAGGAGTGGTTTGATTGGTACTACATTAAAGTTCAGGCTACCTGAGGTAAGAAGCATGTGATCAGTTTTGCTTCCACTAATTACTGATATTCATCTGGATTATCACCATCACAAAATAACAAAAATTCCATCTCTTACTTCACAGAATTTCCATTTATGTTTTTAGCTTTGCCGACTTTTATATAAATGGCATTTGCATTCCCTGATAAAGAAAAAGTGGGGAAAAGGAAACTTTCCTTCTCCCAATCACTGTTTTTGCTTTCAAAGCAAACAGCATTTCAACCTAAAAGACACTTCTAAGTGTGCTTGTATAGGTTTTGTCGATGGTGCTACAACTACAGAAAAGCAACCAAGACCTATGAGAGGAGTAAAACCCAAAAAAACCACTTCAAATTATGGGGAAGACTCAATAGTAGGGCACAGCATGCCAGGATTCTAAATTATATTCGATGCATTTTACATAGCAGACTAATTCGGGGTAAATTTCCCTACCCTGCACTAGTGATAAGGATTCCCATATTCCAAAAGATAGATTCAAAGATTCAGTTCATTGCAGAGGTTGTGCCAAGAGTTCTCCTTGTGAACACCCAAAGTGTGTCAAGACAGGGCCCAATTCCCACAAGCAGGGGGAGATCCAGGTAACTGAAAGATCCCTCTAGGAGTTTAAGTTCTTGTTATACATAGGTGATACAGAAGAAGTTATGTAATAAATCAAGACTAAATTACATAAACAGAAGCAGTGGAACAGAGAGGAGGGAAAAGGCTTGGATCTAATCCCCTCTCAAGATCTGAAAGATCAGTTGCTGTCACTACTTGAACATGAGCTATGGCTTTGGTCATTGAGATATCCGAACATTATGGTTCACCTCCTTGAAGGGAATCCCACAGAAACAGAGTGGGCTAGCTCATAAACGATGTTTTCAGCTTTCAGAATGAGGACAATTGCAAGTTTTCATAATATTAAAAGGCCTGATTCTCTTCTATTTTCTCAGTATCACCCTATCAACACACTCTTCTTTCTTTGCCTCCTGGAGAAGCACATTTCCTTACAGGGGAGTGATTCACTGCCTGTGGCTGTGTCCCTGCTCAGGAAAATGAGCTTTCCATCAGCAGCAGTCCAGGGCAGCCCACCATCCCCTGTGAGGCAGACGCCAGTCACATTGCACACTGTCACTGACAGATCACAGAGTAAACACAACCCAGCTCTGCCTTTAGTCATAGCTCTGCATTTCAGCACAAACAATCACAGAGCTCTGGGGGCTTGGTTTCAATGCGTCATCTTTCTCCCTCTTCAGAACTGGACTTAAAACCTGAGGTTCTGGTTTATGCAGCTTTTAGAAAAAGGAAGAATTTCACATAGGTCTGTTCCTCTTTATTCCTTACCCCACCTCCAGCAACAGTAATTACACTAGGGATGAGGAAGCATTACTTATGCCACCTACAGTTTACCAAAGAAAACGAGAAAAAAAAAACCAAACCAAACCAAACCAAACAAAAACAAAAGAAGAAAACCAGGAAATCCTGAAGTAGGAAAAAATGGAAATAAAAAGTTTTGAACTCACATGATATGAAGATGACAATTAGCATATGTTAGACCTAAGTTACAGTCAAGCAATCAGACATTGAACTAATTTTTATTTGATTTCAGTGTAGATTAAAAATCCACTAGAGGATTAAAATTTGTCATAAACATGAGTTTCTTTCAGAGTCATTCCCTCCAACAGTCATTCCCTCCCTCAACACTGCACAGTGCTGGAAAAACTAAAACATTAAGTGCCACTTGCAATGGTCATTTTTCTGCTAGTTTTGAGAACAAAGCCACCAAAACCTGTTGATCTTTGCCTTTCCTACTATACAGGTCAAAATGAAACATTCACACCAATCCTTATCCATCCTCGTAAATACATTTGCTTTGGTAACACTTAAGATTGACACTATGGGCAGCTCACAGGGAAAGCAACTGGATGAAATAGCCTCCTGTGGTTCTGTCCTTAGTAATGGAAATGTCATTTTTGTTGTGTTTTGCTGGCTGAAAACTTCCCAATGGTTTGGATAGGCCTGGAAGGGAAAAGAATGCAGCTTATTGCTGCTCCCCACACAGCACAAGCAACTCAACACCCTGCTCAGGGGATCGTTTGCATACACACATAAAAATCATCCCAATTAGAGATAATAAGTATTGCTTCTCAAAAGAACCTGAGCTATGAGTCTCATGATATGCAGATGACATTTTTAGCTCGTAAAATTATGAGTATATGACTCTACATACTTGAGCTTATTTCCAAAAGAGCTTTAAAACAGCACAGTGCAAGTTGGGCTAAGGAGACACACAAATATTAACAGAAGGGTAAGATAACCTGTGGGATTTTGGTAAATATACCCAACTGTCCTGTCCCAATTTATGCTAAACAGGACATTAACTACCATCACCAACAGGCACAAGCATATCCAAATGTTAAGACAAGAAGATGCAATTGAAAAGGGACATATTAACAAATTCCTATAAAACACTGTATGGTGAATAAGCATCACAACAGTCATCTAGAAGTAGCTGCTGGCAACAAGACACAACTCTTTTAGAGTAAAAATGTCACTGTGTCCCAAATGTACAAATTCACTTAACTTTCATTAATGCTAGCAATGTCTTTTGCAGTACCTGTTCTCACTGAACAGACAACACTGTAAATTCATGCCCACGCAGAACGCAAAACGTTGTATTTCCAAGATTCAGAAGCAGGATGACAAAGAGCATTCAGCTGTGATCTTCAAAAAACCACTACCTTTCAGGTATTCTTTCTTTCAAAGTGAAGTGCATGTCTCAGTCAAGTGCTTTCCCCAAATGGCCAGTTTTTCTATCAAAGCTCATTTGCAAATGCTGCTTGACTGGCAGCGTGCTCAGCAAGTACAGAGGGAACAGCAGGAAAGCCCGGTCTTCTTGTGTCCTCTTGACTTGTTATCCCAAGTAAAGGTGACCATATGTTGTAAGAAGTCAGCATCCCTACGCTCAGCTGCTGCTACCTCCCAAAATACAACAGGGATGGAATTTCTTCCCTGATCTCTATTTTTAATCCCCTCCTCTTCAATTATTAGTTGGATTAGTGAATTATTATTCTTGAATCAAGGTTGCCAAGTCATAAAATCATAGAATTTTTTAGGTTGGAAAAGAACTCTAGGATCACCAGGTCCGACCATTAACACAGCACTGCCAAGGTCACCACTAAACCATGTCCTTATGTGCCACGTCAACATGTCTTATAAATAACATAAAAACCCCACACTTCCCCAGGCAGCCTGTTCCAGTGCTTGACAACCCTTTCAATGATATCCATGATTTCCTAATATCCAATCTCAATCTTCCCTGGCACAACCTGAGGCCATTTCCTCTTGTTCTGTCCCTTGTTACCTGGGAAAAGAGACTGACCCCCACCTGGCTCCCCCTTCCCATCAGGGAGTTGTCCAGACCGAGAAGGTCCCCCCCGAGCCTCCTTTCCTCCAGGCTGAGCTGCCCCAGCTCCCTCAGCTGATCCTCATCAGACTTGAGCTCCAGACCCTTCCACAGCTCTGTTGCCCTTCCCTGGACACACTTCAAGTCCTCAATGTCCTTCTTGCAGTGAGGGGCCCAAAACTGAACCCAGGATTAGAGGTGAGGCCTCACCAGTGCCCGGCACAGGGGGATGGTCACTGCCCTGGCCTGCTGACCACACTATTGCTGATCCAAGCCAGGATGCCCTTGGCCTTCTTGCCCCCCTGGGCACATCTTGGCTCACGTTCAGCTGCTGTCACCAGCACCCCCACGTCCTTTCCAGCCACTCTGCCCCACCCTGTAGCTCTCCCTGGGGTTGTTGGGACCCAAGTGCAGAACCCAGCACTTGACCTTGTCAAAGCTCATACTGTTGGTCTCAGTCCCTGGATCCAGCCCTTCCAGGCCCCTCTGCAGAGCCCTCCTGCCCCCCAACAGATCAACCCTCCTGCCCAACTTGGTGTCATCTGCGAACTCACTGAGGGTGCACTCGACCCCCTCATCCAGCTCATCAATATAGACATTAAAGAGGGCTGGACCCCGTTCTGAGCCCTTGGGAACCCCTCTAGTGACCAGCCACCAGTGGGATGTGGAACCATTGCCACTACTCCAGGCTTGGCCACCCAGTTTTTCACCCACTCATTTTACTGAACCTGCCCATTTGTCTAATTGTAGACATTCTTGACCATTTTTGATTTGGGCTGAAATAATAAATTTAAATAGTAACTACAGCTCTTGTTTTGATGGGAGCTTCTGGCTACAACTAGTAATGTTCTTTAACAGAGAAAACTGGTTACATAGCACTTGCAGAGAAGACTTACAGGCAATGCTCTAAAATCTCAACTTCATTCATTCTGTTAGGAATGAAGGAGGTAAATGATAGAAGTTAAAGACTTTCTGGAGCATGCACCTTCTTATCACAATAAAAGGATAGATATCCACAATGAGGTTCCATGCTAGCACAGAAGCTACCAGTTCTGTATCTCATTCTGTTAAAATAAGCATTTCACTGACCAGAAGTATTGATTTAATTGAAATATAAGATCTCCTCTCTTGTTTTTCATTAGTGCTATGGTAAGTACAGAAGGAAGAAAAAGGCTTATCTAAATTATTTTTTAAGGGCGAATCAGAAAAAAAAAACAAAACCATTTTCCTACAGAGTGCATGACTAAGCAGATCACCCACTTCATCAGTGTTCTCTACTCATTATCTAGGTCTTATTTCTCTCAAGTAGTTAACCATTGTCTTTATAGAATAAACAAATTCAGATCACATAATCAAGACCTACTCCCATTCATTGGGGAACAGGATGTGAAGTTGCAGTCGACAGAAATTTAAAAATGCTGGCTAGGCTAAATCATACTATGCATTGTCCAGAGTTAAGAGCTTCCACCAACCCCAAAAAAAGTAGCTTCCCCAGGAAACTCTCCTCCACAGATACCAGGATCACATCCCAAGATTGAGGGAAAATGAAAAAAAAACACATCTCTTCTGGGGTAGCAGCTTTTCCACAGATATCTGATCTCAAAATCAGTAACTATTCCATGCAACAGTCACCCTGACACCTGGTTTTCAAGGTTAGAGCCTGCAGGACACTTCATACACTACGAATTGCAAGGCACTGGTTCCATAAGGTTTATTCTTTTGGTCCTGCTCCCTCCCCAAATTTCTTGACACTTACGGACAAGGGACTTAAAACCCAACTGATGACACCACTCCTACAACAACTTCTTGATTTAAGAAAATATTCTTTGTTCCTGCTACCTCCCCCACCCCAACATGCCCTGCAAACACAAGCTGATTTTTCTCACTTCCTATGCCCGGAAGGTTGTGTTTAGTTGCTGAGGTGCATTCCATAACCCTGGCACTTTTTTCTAAGGAATGAATATACAGCCCTTGCACTATTTCTGGAAAGGAGAAGCTGCAGCCAGCTGCCTTTTCACACAAGATGCTGCAAGAGTAATCAAACCTCTGGACAGTTACATTACACCAGGAATGCTGTTCCTTTCACTTTCATCAGCAAGTGATGCAAATAATTAATGCAAAGTCAGAATAAAAGAGCGCAACAAACCAAAGATGGCAACCAAAACCCGATGCTAATCCCACCAATTAGAGAGACAGAGACATGCCTTGACATTAATGGACAGTTTTCAGATTTCACAGGCACCAGAAGAGTAATAAACATTTGGCCTCGATTAAATTACCTATTTTCCCTCTTGCTGACTGCAGCCTCTCGGGTCTTGAACACTCTCGGCAGCAGCTGCTCTTTCCCACTCACACTCCACTTCCACACTGTGCCAGCACAACTCTCATGGCTGGACACCAAACTGATTCAGCTGAAAAACTACCTGGAAGCAAAACTCCGTTCCCAAATGTGATTTACTATGAAGTTACAAGAACAGCTGTGCAGGCACAAAGGGAAAAAACAGTGAGAGGGTGGGAACTTGCAGCCCTGGGTTTGGACTGTCCAAGCTGGAGTCACTGTCACCAGGGCCACGCTCTTGGCAGCCAGATACTGCTCCAGCACAGGGCACAGACGGTGTTTTGGTTTGAGAAAGTGATGGTCTTTGTGACAAAGCTTCCTTGTCTTCGACACAAACACCAACTAAAAGGATGGTGTGTGTATCTGAGCATATCATGAACATTCCCAGAGTTAATCTTCTCCATTGTCCCTGTCTTTAAATACTCATGGCATTGCTTTGTGGCTTGTGTGGAGGTATTTATTTCTGAAGTTCATTTTGCTGTGCTCTTTTAATTGAAAAATCAACACAATTGCCACTCAAGGGGCAAAAGAATCATAAATTACCTCGTGCAGTCAGACATCCTTGCTGTGCACATCTCTCCCCACAGAAAATACTTTTAAACTGCTCAGAGCTCAAAGCAGAATACCCATAGACCTCCTCATGTAAGTCCTTAACACGTAATATGTTTAGTAAGAGCCTCTGTGAACAGGTCCTCACAGTTACATGTGGGCACTAAAGGGGCAAAGAGAGGACAAGGCTCTGTTCTAGGGAGCAGGAAGATAAGCTGCCCTGACCTCAAGAAACTCATAACCAGCACAACGGAAACTTCTCTGGGTCAGGGAAGTGCCCTCCTGAAGGCACTCAGGTAGGACTTGTTAGAGGATTATGGGGTGACAAAAGGAAGTGATGCAATCTGCACAGTGAGAACAAACAGGTAATTTCTTTAAGCTCATGAAGAGGAATTTGTTTTGGTCATGATGCCCTTGCTTGAGATCAAGGGCTAATTATCTAAATAAAAGAATCACTTGTTTCAGCCCTCTGCTTTTCTTTGGTTTTATGTTGTACCTTATTATGTCTGGGATAAGTCGATATTCCTGGGCTGTTCTAGAACATAGAGCTTTCCCCAAGATGCAACCAAGAGCCACGGTGGAGTTCTGATCATAAATTCATATTAGTATATGAAGCCTCTCATGCACTGAGAGCCTGCTTGCTTTGTTCTTGTTTCCCTCAGCACTACAACTTCACTCAAACTGTTCAAGGAGGCACAACTACCCTTGGCATGAAGTCCTAAAAGTCTTCTCTTACCCTTTCTTCTCACAAGAATGAAGTTGCCACTCCAGAAACCCCTGGTCTCAATTTTCTGACCCAGATCACAGGTAAACCTTTTCATATTTTACAGCTTATACTAAACAATGTCACAGCCAAGCAAAGATGCAAGTGACGAAACAAGAGACAGGTCCCCTCAGCAGCCATGAGAAAGATACTTGTCTGATATGAGATATAGGAGGAATTCCAGCACAGTAAGACAAAATGAAGGAGAAAAAACTGAAATCCTTATCTCCTGAGTTCTACAATCTTTCCCCATCCCCAAAATCTTATCCAGACTCCTGGACAATTAACTCTGTTCACCTTCAATCTTCCCTGTCATAAAGCAACTGCAAAAACAAGCCAGCAGATCACTTTTTAAAAAATTAAAAAAAAAAAAAAAAAAGTGGAGTCACTGTAAGACTGCAAGTAAAAAACCTGTTCAGTTATAACCACTTCTGTCTCTCTTCACTGCCTTCTCTTTGTCAGCAAAATGGGTCAGACAAGATGATAATAATAATGAGAGCAAGAGATGCAGGGGAGACACCCCTTCCAAAACACAAGGAAATAGTGTTTGTATTTTAGTCTTACAGTATTTAGAAATAGTGTTAAGATATACAAACAGCTTCCCTCAACAAAAGGATTTTATCTCTAAGCCTTCCTCCACAGGCCAGCCCAAGAGTGCAAAGAAAAGACCTTGCCTGCCTTGATGAAATAGTAAAATAAGCAACAGAGGGGGAAAGTTAGCACTTGGCTGGAAGATGCTGTGAGGAGGTAACTTCTTTGAGGACAGTCGCTTTCAGTGAGAAAAGAAGTCATTTGCTATCGTGCCGACCCCTTCCCAAAACCAGAGGTCGTGAACAGACATTACATCTGGTGCTTGTTGGAAACATCCTTTCCATACAAGGGCTGTTGGTGTACATGCCCATTCCCCATGGAAGCCGAGGAAGTGCCTGAGGAAAAGGCCATCCAGCAATAATCTGCCAGGAGCAGAGTGCCCAGCTCCTGTATTTCCCACAGCCCTTCCTCTGACACATGACTGGGGATGCACTCATCCTGTGATGGGGAAAAGATCAGGATATCTGGAAAGGTGCCTACCAGGCATAAGCTTCTGTCACAACCAGACTGGCTCCCATCGTACTTCCAGAAGGGTTTAGGAAAACATCCCAAACCAACAGTCCTGATGGGCCACTGTGAACCCACAGGCAATCAATCCTCTCCCTAATGGGCAAGGCAGGAGAGAACTCACAGCTTTTTTCCTCTCTGTGGTCCTTCACCGCTTTGGCAGGCAGGACAAAACAGAAACCATTCCCTTGCTGGACAAGGAAAACACTGATTTTGTACCAGCAGAGACAGAGAAGACACTGCAACCTTACTCATTCACGTCCAGAGCTACCTCTGCCAGCAAGAGCACAGGCAATTTCTTCCCCAGTGACAAAACAGTTTTTTCCAAATGTAATGACTACTCATTACTGGAGTAAACTTCTTGAGAGCACATTATCAGATTTTTTGGGGAAAAAGATTGGGAAAGATATCCCAACCAGTTCAGGAAGGTATCCTTAATAGATTTAAAGGAGTGCTATAAATGAACAACTAGCATCATCAGATCACTTGACTAACTCTAGGCAGGGGCAGGAAGGGAGATCTGGTCTGAACACAATTGGGTGAGACCTGTTTGGCATCTGCAAATGCTCCTGCTCTTACATGGTTGCAGGTACACTCCTACATGTACAGTGCATTTCTCATGCATATATTTCAAATGATACCCCATCCTGACTTGATGACTTCAAGAGATGGAGACATCCTAATTCCCCTTAATACTTACAAGCATCTTCCTAATGCCTTCAGTGGCTGATCACGTTCACTGTTAACAATCTGTGCCTTTTTCCTAATTTGAAATAATCCTTTTAACTTCCAGGCACTGGCTGCTATCCTATCTTTTTCCATTAAATTAAAGAGCCCTTTGGTACACAGTCTATTCTGCCCAAAGAAAATTGAGAAACTTTTAAATACCTTGTGATAAGCTAAACCAACTGAGCACTAAGAAGTTTTCTAATGAGCGACTTAATCACCCAAGCAACATCGAACGCTACATCTTTGTTGCTTTTGAACATCTCTCTAAAACCACTAACGTTAACCCTCGTCAAAATACCCCCCAACTGATTTCACCTCTCTGTCCTTATTCAGTGTTTCCTGTTATTATGGAGGTACATTAGTTGAGGACTCACATAACTGCCATATATCCGCTCTGCTCCTGCCGCCCTTTCCAAGGTCACTGGTTTCTGGAAGCACAATTCTGTATTCCAGACGTACAGCCTCCAGTCTTTCCCACAACATGCATAAGGTTGTGCTCCAGCTCTATAAAAAACATTTGGCCATATTAGACCCAGTTACCCAAACAACTCAGAGGACACTGTACAGCTGCCGTTCCTTCTTCATGCTTCACCACCCAGGCACAACCTTTACATAATCCACAAATTTGAACAGCTGCAATTTCATGTTTTCTTCCAGGCCACTGATAAAAATACTACAAAGCCGTGGACCTACTACAAATCCCTCAAAAATACTCCATTCATATTCTACTTTCCACGTCTACTATTTTTAATCTAGGTTTTGACTCACAGATCATACACGACACTGTATCTGTTGAACAAGATTCACTTCTCAACAACACCCTCATTGACTGAGGCAGGCATGAGAATACAATTACCACACAAATCTCATTTGTAAGTTGTTTTTAATTACAAAAGTTTTCTTCTCAAGTTAAAGTTTTAGGTAAAATTTTTCACTGTGAAGGGAAGAAAGTACAAATCAAGATTGTGTTACTTCCACCACATTTCAATTATTTCCCATATTGTGCTTGCCCTAGAAACTCCTTATACCTGATCAGCCTGGTTCTGCACATTCTGTTAATCAATTCTGCCCTTATATAGCTCCAGCTCTTTGTTAATTAGATCAAACTGGTTTGCAACAGAGAAGCTGGAGTAAAGTTATCTGCTTGTAATCTGCCAAATCACTGCAAAACCCCTTTAATTGCTTTTAAAACTTTAGTGCCTCTCTTTAGACTCTCTTATATAAAGAGTGTTGTTTTGCATGTGAGGCCTCGATCAAAGTCCTCCTCGTGCTCAGCGTAAGTGTCGATGTGTTTGTAACACAGGAGAGCATGTGGGTATATTGAGCTTTTCCAACTTTGATTTTCTGCTTATCTGCCAGAAAAGGTCCACCAGCATAGAACCAGTTACAGTGGCAGAAGAGAAATTCTGTTAGTGTGCTTAATTCTTGGCTTGACATTCCAGGTCTAGCAGTAAAAGTGTTTTGTGCCAGTGCCACTTACTAAGGCTCCTACCAGTGCCAGTGTGTGTGCACACAGAGAGGAGGAGGAGACTCAGATCAGCAAGAGGCAGGGCAAGAGGCAGGTTCACTTCATCAACTCTTCTCCATTTCAAACAGATGTCTAAGAAGGCAACGGTAACTGCAGCTCAGAAACTCCTCCCAGGATTTAGGGCAGTAACAGAGGGCACTGCTTACATGGTTTGAATGCTGCACTCTGTGTTTATGCCATAAGCCACACTGATAGCATCTAACAGAGTCCTTCAGCTTTGTTTTGAAGCAATTGGCTAAAAGTCTTCCCCTAAAGATTTCTGCATCTTTGAGTGATGCCTTCAGTCATGAAGTTATTCAGCACTTTTCTCCAGCGCAGAATCAATACTTCCTCCAGACAAGTGCACGCTAGCCTTTACATCTTTTCTGATGTTTGAATAACCAGCTGCCACTAAAATCTGAGTTGGATCATTCTTCCTGCCTTTGTTTGTGCATTTCAACTTGCAGGTACACCCTCAGAACAGCAGCTCTGGGACAAGCTGACAGGCCACCCCAGAGGGCTTCAAATCACTGCTCCTACCTGCACATTTTAGAACATGCTGAAAATGCTGCTATTAAATTTAAGGGATGTAACAATTCAAGCTACCTTCAAAATGCCACAAGACTTTTGGAGGTGTCAGACTGACCCCAACTCCAGCATTACCACTGAGCAAGAACAAGATTTCAATTATCACAGCTGCTCTGAGATTGCCATAGCACTGAATCAGCCTCGCTCACAGGACTGAAATTCTGCTATTCCACATCAGACATAAAATTGAGTCAATGGTATGTCTGACCTTTAAGAATTTCTGAAAGCCTATTTTCTGTACTTCAAAGTATTTTTCAAAGTGACAAATCTTATTGCTATTCTTAAGCAGTTTTATATCTACATAGCTGAAAGCACTATATATTTTTACATCTTGGGGGGGGGGGGGGGGGGGGGGGGGGCGGGGGGGGGGGGGGGGGGGGGGGGGGGGGGGGGGGGGGGGGGGGGGGGGG
>JAWWES010000024.1:16601771-16620581 GCA_035583135.1 Lophotriccus pileatus | reverse complement strand
GCGGCCCCGGGAGCTGCGGGCGCCCCGGGAGCTGCGGGCGCGCCGCCGCCTCCTCCCGCCTCCGCCGCTCTCGGGCCCCGCCGCCGCTCGGGGCCGCCCCCCGCCGCAGCGCCCGCCTCGTCCCCCGGGCAGCAACAGGCGCCTCCGCCGCGAAGGTTCCGCAGGGCGCAGAAAGGTTCCCCCCGGCCCCGCGGGGCGCCCCCGGCCCGGCGGGTCCCGGGGCTCATCCCAGGCGTGGAGCGGGATGCGGCGGGATGCGGAGCCCCGGCTGCTTCTGCCCGTGCCATCGGCTGTGAGGAGCGCGACTGCGAGGGGGCAAGCACCCAGCCCCCGAGATGGTGTCAATTTGTCACAGGGTCCTGTGGTCATTGAGGCTGAGGGGCCTCGGGGCTCTGCCCCTCAAGGCAGGGACAATACGGAGCTCAGCTCTGGGCCTTGTCCCTTCGCGTACATGAAAACCCATCAAGCTCCGAGCCCCCGCTCCCCGCTGGGCTTCTGCACAGGACAGAACTTTCGCTCGTACCCAGCGTGATACAGGACACATCTGTGTTCACAAACGCTGTTTCTTGTTCTGCTGCCACCAGCGTGGCTCCGCTGCCTCCATCCCCTCCCCACAGGTACTGGACAACCACCCAAACGCTTCTCCAGCTCGACACTCCTACTTCCCTCAGCCTGTTATGCTCCAACCCTTCCACAGCCTCCCCAGGACTCACTGGAATTCACCTCTCTCACAAACCGGGGGTGTCCAAAACTGCAGGCAGTGTTTCAGATGAGAGCTCATCACTCACCTTCACAGGCTGGCCGTGGTCCCATGGACAGAGAGCCAAGCATTCCACAGCCTCCATCAGTGCCAGGACGCTGCTGACACCGCACCCAGTGCCTGCTGCTCATCCTGCACAGCACCAGGAGCTCGATGTGTCCGTCTGTTACATAGAAGAAAAAGAACAAGACCAGCAGAGAAAGTGTCTGACTGGTTCCCCAGGCCCAGAGAAAGAAAAGAACTGAAAACTGGCTCTGGGTATGTACTGGCAGCCTGAGCATGGCCAGTGTAACTCAACCCTTCATCCTTCAGGGGCCTCCTGGATTTCATGGAAGCCAGAGCTGATCCAAAATAAAAAGATCATAGCACCACAGAGCCATCTCACAAAGAGAGGGACCTGACAAAGGTATGAGGGATCACAGTAAACCTTCATCTTCCTCTCCACACCAAATCCTCTGTGGGACCTTCTGCTGTAACATCTGACACTAAATTCCAGATTTTCCTTCCCTGCCTTGGCCTGTCATGTAGAGGAAACCTCCAGAGAGAGAGAGATGATGATGATGGAGGCCTCAGAGGAACAAGTGCAAGTCAAAGCAGGCAGGAGGGACCCCAGCAGAACAGCAAAGACTCCTTATGTACTTTTATCCCTTATGACAATGTTGAAAAATGTTACACTCTAGGCATTTGCTCCACAGCAGCAGTGACAAGCACAGTCTGGCTGAGGATGTCTGCTTCACAGGCCACCCCTGTGAGCACTCCAGCGGATAACACCTCCTCCTTATTTCTATAAAATTAGCCAAAACAGACCTAGAAAATCATTCTTGAGTTGTATAGATGTAAAACCACTATCTTCCACAGCCAATGAACCTTGCTAATCCGACATCCTTGTTGTCCAGTGGACATGTCGGGCTGGGTTTGGCACAGGGGAGCTGCCTGCACAGTCCCACTGCAGTGCTTGTCCCTTCACACAGCTCCACATCTCCCACGTTTTCCCAGCAGGCAGCTCCCAGTGCAGCCTCAGGACACCCACAGATGCCACCACCAAAAGCCTTCAGTCCAAGCAGCAAGTGTGAGTTGCTGGTTTGCAATACTGAGGCTGCAGTTACACCGTCCAGAGAGAACTGGGGTAGCAAGCTCAAGGAAACATCAGTGGCCTCAAGTCCTGCACATGTCAGCTCTGGCTCCTTAAAGAGGTGCCAGCTGTCCTTGACCATCTCTGTGGAAGATTAGGTTGAAGTGGTGACTCCTTTTGCCAGGCAAATAAAAAATATGGTCTGAAATCCTCCAGGTGGGATCAGTGGTTGACCCCCAGCAGTCACCTACACAAGTCTCCAAGTGCCTTCACAGCCTTTCCCACACACATCAGCCACCAGCAGAGGCATTCTACAAACAACAAGTCAACACAGTTACTCAGACCAGTGACTGATTGCTCACCACAGTGTGTGCCCTCTGTCCTTCCCTCACATCCTCTGGCTCAGGTGAATATTACTGGGCACCTGCAGCAGACTTTGCTCTGAGCTGGGCAGACACCCAAAAGTTGGGAAATTCTCTTAGCTGGGTGTTGGGAAACACCAAAGCAAAGGGATGTGAAGCATTCCTCCTGCTTTGCCAGGCTCCTTCTCTACCCTGCAGCAGTTGTTTCAGTCTCAGGATCAACACTTTGCCTTGTTAAACCCAACCATTGCACAGACCCAAGGGGAGACCGAAAAGATCTGAAGAGCAGTTGATTTTGACCTGCATACCAGTATGTGGGGAACTTTGCCACATATGAGCAGCAACAGATCATTTCCTACAAGGGTCCCAGGATTTCTGTCACACCCCACTGCACCAGCTCTCCTTCAGAGATCCCTGCATGTCCAAGGAACAGCAGAGCCACACCTCTAGGGATAAATAAAGCTGACTGATGCCTTACAGCTGGATCCCAAAAGAGCAAGGCAGACATTATCTTAACACAGGAAAGGCCATCAGATTTCAAAGCAGCAGCTTCAACTTCTAGCTCTTTAAATGCTCATATCATTTACAGTCTGAATTGGGTTCTTGGGCAGTATCAGTTACATGGATTAGGAGCTGTAGAGGACATAAGTACAATTCCTCTTCCTGAGGTTTTTACAGCTTAATGGACAGGAAGTGTTGTTGATGAGCTTCCAGCTTCTGCTGCTATGACCAGAATTTCCCCATCTTCCCTTTGTGTTTTTTTTTTTTTTTTCCTGTCCTAGAATCACTCTCAATTAACAGTACAAAAATAAAACCGATGTCATCCATCCCTCCTAAGCTGCACATGTATTATTCATCAACATGCCCTAATTGATTCTCTCATAACCATGAGCACTTCTGCACTTGGCTGTGTTGTTCTTGTCCAGCCGAGCACAATATATGAAGTTTTATTTTACTTGAAAAAGGCACTTTCAAAGTCTTACCTTCCATGGCTTTTCTGATCAGAGCATCAGGTTCAATTTTAATATGTAGAGACATCAGTCATCAGTTTTGTATCCAGATAAAAGTGTCCATCAAGTAACTGCTGCACTAATTCTCAGTGTCCTGACTGGGAGGTCAGTACTGGTCTGGCTACTCTGGGCCTTCTTCCCCATGAGAGGATCTTCGGAAGAGGTGAAAGGCAGGATTTGAGGAAGACTCCATACCTCTGATTAAAAGCTCTGAAATGTGTAATCTACAAAATATGTATGGAGATGAAATGCCCTCACCAAAGCTTTCCATGAAAGTTATAGAAGCATCTACTAAACTACTCAGCCTGCCACAGGGGACAAATCTCTGTGAAGGCTTTTTCCAGAGCAGGAGAAAAATATATATCCCATTTACACGAGGATAACTCAGCTTTGCCTTCAGTGCCCTGACACTCAAATGCCTCTGGACTCCTCCATCCTAAGCTTTACCCAAGAGTTCTGGAAATAGAAAGCTTGTGACAGGATGCTGGAAACAGCAGATACTGTTAAAGTGCAGTCCACAGACTCAGTCAGAGGAGCAGATCTGTATTTCACTGCAACCCAGGCAGCTGGGTGGGAGTCAGCATATGACACCCCATTCAAAGCAATTAATAAATCAAATCCCACAATTGGCACCAAGAATGTTGGCTTTGGTGGGATCATAAATCATGACAATTGTTTTTAAGGTACTCTAGTGGCAGCATCACAACTGGTACAGCACAATTCCTACTGCTGGTGGACATGTCCTTTCACAGATCCTTCTCTTTCAATTGTGGGATCTCACCTCCTGACATGCAGGAGGCTCAGGTGTGCCATGGTGACACCACTCCTGCTTCCTGGAGACCTTCTGTGGCCAGGGGTGTTACACAGCACTCTGCATCACACCACGTTCACCTTCTTAACCACATCTCAGTTGCCTCCTTTTCCACATACCTTTGCTGATTTTCCTCATTTCTCTATTTGGTGCTTGTTCTGGGTGCTGTTCACTGTTCCCTTTGCCTGCTGCTGCATTGTGAAAGAAAGGGACACACTCCAGCCAGTCCTTCAAGGGAGCATATCCCACCTGCAGGATGGGAAACCTGTTGGGAAACAGGTGCTGTTTCCATCCTGAGAGAAGGACTCAAGCAGTCATGCAGAGGGAAGTGAGAAATCAGAAGCAGAAGTTAACTGGATTTCTAATATCACAATGTAATACTGAGCTTTGTGCTGAAGGAGTTGGTGAAGGAGTTACCAGGGAGCTACAACTCAGCATAGCCTGTAGGTTTATGGTGCTTCACGGGCATTTAATCAGCATCACAATACCCAAGCTGGATTTCACCTGCACCTCAACACTCGGCCTGCAGCCTCCTCCTTTCCCCGCTAGAAGGGGCTAAGAACTAGACACAGCAGAGCAGAAACACGTGAGTGACAATATGAACAAGTTTAAGGCAAGCCTCACCACATGAAACAACTTGAACACTTCTGCACCTTGGGCTCCGCACTAGCCCAATCCAGAAGAGATTCAGTGTAACTACAAAGCAAGACCTCTCTGCTTGAAAAGCTGGCACTCTGTTTTCTTAACCCTATGGTGAGCTGCTTTGGGGAGGATTACAGTATTGAAGTGCTGTAATGCCACTGCATAACTCAGCACAGCGCTGCTCACTCAGAACACTCTTCAGCCTTTAACATCCCATTCTCAAACACTGGGTGATAGAACAGTCACCCAGGGAAGGCAGCAGGAAAGTAAAAGAGGGCACCACCTCTTCCAGAGGAAGCTGGAAGGCTTTACCGTTCTAGATCAGGAAAGAAAATAGCAGAGATGTGATGATATGCGAAGTAACAGCAGGGAGTGAGCTCCAGACGGGGTGCTTTGCTCATAGGAGAGGCAGGGGGATATCTAAGGAATTAAAAGTAACAAGTTTAGGAACTAATACAAGGAAACACCTTACCAGAAGAGGTCACACAGCTGCTCCTGGTAATCCCCACAGCAGGGTACCTGGCTAAAGCGTGTCTCACTGTGCTTAGTCACCTGCCCCACAGGTGAGTTCTATGAGGCCAGCAGCGAACCCACAGACACCTGCAGCACTCACATCCCACAGAGGAGGGCAAAGTTAAACCCACAGCTCCAGCATGCATAAGTGCATCATTGAATTACCTGTGAAGGCCCATTAGGAAATTCACGGCAAGGTAAAAGACATTTTGACATAGCTTTCTTCTTGCTCTGCTTTGCCAGGACCACATAGTGCCGTGCAATTGAAAAGCAAAATGCAGTCTTGCAATAAGGCATTAGCTTGTTTACTTTTAAGCCCACGTTGAGAAACCAGGTATCTTCATACTCCTCCCTGGTCCAGCCTGGCTCTTTTAAGCCCTCCTTCCCAGCCAGGTGGTTACAGCAGCTGCAACAAGGTAAGCACAACAACATCCGTTCTCACGCCGCCCCTGACATGCACTGACCCTTTCCTGGCCAATGGGAGCTTTCTGCATGCCAAGATATTTCACTCCCCTAGGACAAGAAGGGAGTACAGGTTAAAAAAAATCACCTCCTCACCTTCCTTAGTGGAAAATAAAGCCACCTGCTGGTCAGGACTGCCTTGCTCCCAGCCATGCTTTGGAAGCTACAAGGAGAAAGCACTAAGTAGTTACATCTTTCTGGTAGACAGCTCTTGACTGCTCCTTATTGGAGGCACAACCAACTTCTAAGACACTCCAAAGTGACAAGGTGACCTCCTTCTGCCAAGAGAAGAGCTGTGCCACAGAGCTGGAGGAGACTGCTGGTCCCTTTGCTTTTGCCTCCAGCCAGCTTTACTTTTCTGTCATTAGCTGTGGGGCAGGGAAGATGACACAATCCATGACCAACATGAAGAGGTTTTCACTGCCAACCCTCTGCCAAGACCTGTTTTCCCATGCTACAATGAGCTTCTCCTGAGGAATTGACTTTGATAAGACTCTTTACGAGGGGGTTTTCACCTGTGTGATGACGCTATCCCTGTGCTGGGCTGCAAAGGTAAAGGCCCTAATCACCCTGACCAGCCTTACCTGGGACTTTCACTCACATGCCCCGACCCTTTGGCTCAGCCCAGGGCACTTAGTCTTGGTCTATGCCTGGTTCTGGTTGATACTGCTGAATCTGCTCTAGGGAATTATTTCCCACCTTAATTTTGACTCTGATTTGTCCCCATGAGCTTGCCTGATGATCTGGGTCCTTAGTGATGCTGACTGCTGTCCCTCAGCCTGCCTGGCTCAGGTGTTGGGATGACTGGTGAGACCCCTGTCCTCCTGGTTCTAGGATCCCCTGGACTCCTAGTTTCTTGTCCCTCTAAAGAGCAGCAGCTTTTGCTGTTATTGGACAAGTGAGGGACTACTCAGCCCCTGCTGTTCTCCCCATAGTTAAACCTGGTACTCTCCACCCTTAGGTTGTCTGTGGATGAAGACCCTGAGGCTCTGCCATGGCTGTGGGCTGTGTATGAGGGATGGGACAGGTAGGATGGCTGTATATCACCTAGAAACACAGATTTTTCTGGTTTGTTCATTTCACAACTCTATTTTAATTGATTTTCCTGAAATTTATTCTTACACATCAGGATGGCAAAGCAAGGAGGCTTTCTGGGGAGAGGAGAAAAATATGTGCAATTAAATGACTAATAATAAAAGACTTTTTGGGTTTGAGCAGGTATACAACAGGTATAAGGGCTAGGAATGGATTATCAAGTCTTGGGAGAAGAATTTAGTGCACTGTTCATGTTAATGCTGATATGACGTACATTTGTTTCTTCATTTGTAGACTCATCCAGGGATTGTTATTAATCTGCAGCCATAAACCAAGTTAGCTAATGTTTTTATTCACTGTCCAGTATGCTCTCTTTTGTTCTTTGTGTGGGAGCTAATAATTTGGTTATTAGAACACCTTCAATCACTGCAAATTCTTTAAGCGGCCCATATGCAGGGACTGGTGTGGATTTCACTTTTTACTTATTAGTAGTAATGTTTCTTTTTTAGTATCCTCATTTTGAGACACTGTATCATGTGAGACTCCCTGGTCATACACATGACTGTTCAGGCAATGAAGTGTTAGTGTCACCAGGAGCTGCTCCTTTCCCTAACTCCACTGGTATCCAAGGCTGGCTCCCACTTGGAATTTGCAAGCATTGCCCTCTATCCCCAATTCAGAGCCAGTTATTCTAGAGGGCAAAAATTGGTCTGCTGAAAAGCCACAATTCATTATGCTGTTCATCCCAGCATCTCTCGTCTTTGGGAAGGGCTCTGCACAGCAGTTATTCCTGCTTCTTCACTCAGTGGGAATATACTGGTGTAATTCAGTGCTCTCTGCAGTCTGCCCTCGTGCAGTGGGTGGCCTGTGAATTTTGGAGTAGGCAAACATCCCTGTGGTCTGCTTTCCCTCCCCCACAGGTGAATTCACTCATATGAAAAACAGCCCCTGAACAACAACCATTTAAACTTCATTAAACAGCATTTTTCCCTTTCATTGACTCCTCTGGCTCTACAATTGTTTCTGAGGTGCAGGAGCTCAAGGAAGTTTCTCTACTTCAAAAGCACATTTTCATTCCTGCAAGGCTCAGTCTCTGGGGCATGACTTACTAGATAGTTTTGTTGGTGGATGTATTTAAGTAGGGAAATTATGGGACTGTGTGTATGAAGGAGGTAATCTCCATGTATGCATAAAATGGGAAGAAACATTAACATGTAATTTCTTCACCTGCATGGCTGGAGCCTGGGCAGGTGAATGACCTTCCTTGCTCAAATGCAACATGACCTGCCAGGTAGGCCTTTGGCAGAAGAGATGGGAGGACAATAGAATCAAGAGGCTGGGCAATTGTTTTTGAAAACTTACTGTTTACAGATCAGAATAGCAGTTAAGGTGACAACACATCTGTTGGAAGAGCTTTGGAAACTGTAATGTGCTCCCTTTCAGGCACTACCAAAGGGTTATGAAACCACCAAACAGTTCTTTTATAGTGCAGGGACTGGAAATGTGTTCAGCATGTGGGGAAACAAGACTCAGATCTTTCCCTTTCTCCAGCTTCTGGTAGAGGAAACAGCCTCTGCGATTCTCCTCATCACCCAGTGTGATGGCCCAGCACAGGACCCATGGACATGTCCAGATGAGCCCTTTCTTACCTGCAGTTGTACTGTGCTGCTTCCTTGTCCTTTCTACCCACTTCATGGGCCTGGTCAGAACAAAAGTGGGGAGTAAATGAAGCCATACAGTTTATATTATTGTCTGTACCCTGCTCTACACCACACAGAGGATATTGAAAAAGATTAATTTGCTGAAGTTAATTGGCACTAGGAGGGGGAAGGTGTTAGTAACAGTTTTATTTCCAAGCAGCCAAAATAACTATACAAAAAAAGGCAAATTAATCAGCAAAGCATCCTTGCTGCAGCCAAGCTGCACACACCCATGGTAGGGGGTTGTGACAGGCGGCTGAGCCTGGAAACACTGCATAGCAACCAGAATTACATGAAGTATTAGGGGAAAATTAAAGAAAAACCACAGTAGAAGAGACAGAAGAAGCCAAAGAATGATGGGAACTGTAGATGCAGAAGGCTAGAAATCAGCCAAGTAATAGAAATGAAGTTTACCAGACAAGTTTGTGTATGAGTGCCAACAGCTTCCACTGCCATGCTTTGACACGGAGTCACAAATGGACAGGATGAGGGGCAGAGGCAGGAGGTGACAGCCCTGATCCCTCCTTTGCACAGCCACTTTCTCTGCAGGAGTGGAAAGCAGTGAGCAGAGCAGGTTTTTCCACTGACAGAGACTCCTGGAAGACCAGCAGACAGAGGTTTCAGCACATGAGTGCCATGCTCTCGGCTCTGCTGGGAGATCAGCTGGAGGCGAGGACTCTGGCTCTTGGGATGTCTCACTGTTATCAGAACTGTGCACCTCTCAGGGCTTTGCAGGAGAATGTAGAGCTCTTCAGCTGTTTCAGGCTGGAGATGTATTCCACAGCACACAAAGCTTGTTCCTCTTAGTCATCTTTCATTTCCTTAGTCATTTTCAGCTAGTCCACACCCTGGATTTAAAATCGCTTGTGTATGGTCTGGGTGCAGGGCTGAGCAGGAATGGATTGCTGCCAGCTGGTGCCTGCATGGGAAGGAGACTGCTGAATTCCCAAGAGATATCTGGGACACAAATGCTCCCAGCAATTCCCCAGGATCAAGTGATCAGAGATGGGATGAGAGGCACGGAGCAGAACCAGCAGACATGGATGCTGTGACTGCGGCTGAAGCACAGGATGACGTCTGAGAGTCCTTCCAGAAAAAGACAGCTCAGGGATGACGATGCTGCATCTGACACTTACAAGGGGAAAGAGGGGAGCTACAGCCCTCCCTCCAGCAAACCCTCCTCAGCCAGCTGTGATCCCTCCTGGGGATTATTCCTAACTGAGCAAATTGCCACCATTAGACACTGTTTTCTTAGGAAGGAAGATAAAAGCTCTGGAGTCTGATAGTGCCTGTGGGGTGACACATTTTCCTATGTGCACAGGGTAAGGGGTACAACTGCACCGGCTACAAAATCCATTAATAAATTATTACAAGATCCATTAATAAAGTTTCCATAAGGAGGACAAAGAGAGGAAAACCAGTATTGGGAATAGGAGTAAAAATTCGTCTTTAGAAGTGTGAGCAGTCTCTGCAGCCTCTCCAGCAAGACAAAAAAAAGGTTTTGTGAACCTGCCTGCAGGAAAGCTACTTTCTTCCTTCTGCTCTCCCATTTTTCAGGCTCCTAGGAGAGTGATACTGATCAAGTCCAGGCAAGAAGGGAACTAGTTCAGAAGAGTTGGTGCTGTGAGACCTCAGCACTCCCTTTTCAGCTGCTTGCTCTTTGAGAAAGGGAGTTGCATGGTTAGATCTGGAGATGCTGCTTTAAAGCAAACATGGAATATTCACCATCTGGGTGCTGGGTAACCGCAGCCTGCTTGTAAAACTTTCCACAGCAGGCGATGTTGTTCCCTGCAGCTCTCCCTTGAGGATTCATCTTCCAGGAGATTCTTTCATTGCTCGTGGCAGTTTTCTGTAGCCCAGGAGAACACAACGCTAGTTAACAGTGAGTAGCAGGAGACTGTGTATCCTGAGGAGCTCATCTGGCAGGTAACGTGGCCTGACATACCTGTCTGCTACAGAACAGGCTGGGAACCATCCCAGCGAGCCTGCTGGGAGAGGCTGGGAGGAGAATGATTCAAAATGTCTACGGTGAAATCTTGCCTTTATTATCTTAGTCACTAACATCCCACATATTTCAGGGAGACCAGCATTTTACTCCCACGATCCAAAGACAAAGGAAAATAAATCTTGGTGCTCTCAGCCACAGTGCAAAATTCTGATTTAAGGAAAATAGTGTCCTAGACTGGAAGAGTGGCTAAACACGCCTCCCTCTTCCTTCCTGGCTCAAAGCTTTGTATCCATATTGCTAAAATCTCCTGTGAGTTCTGCTGTCCAAACAGCCTGTAAAAGCCATAAACATCTCTCATCGTGTCCTCCCATCTTTTTAACATCTCTTTGGGCTAAAGCATTGTTTTGCTCCCAGACTACACTGAAGACTTCTGCCCAGGCTCTGCATTAAAGGTAATGTAGTTTTATGATAAGCATACAAATGTTACTTCTAACACAGACTGTGAAATAAGGTAATACAGGGAAAATTTCTGTCAGTCCTATCAGTTGTACTGGTGATTTTGTGTGTCCAGTAACTCAAAATGACCTTTTTTCTCTGGGGAAGACTTAAAGAAAAATGATACAAGATAAAAACTCTCTCTCAAAAAAAAAAAAAAAATAAATTAATTCTTCTCAGTGGGTAACACCAGAATTATCCTTGCAGAGTGTCTCTGTTTCAGAATTAGTTGCTCTTTATCACAATTTAACAATCATATTGCAGCAGGTAGATACAGACACCTAAGAAATGGCAATTAGACCTGGAGTACCAGACATAAAAGCACCACCTTTTAAAGGATATTGTTTGTCATGTTTGAGGTTTCCCATGCAAGTGCAACATGCAGCATTGTTGTGATTCAAGTGTACTCAGTCTGTGACTTATATACACTTCCATGTAAATCGTCATTACTAAAACCAGTATGTCATAGTTTGTTGTTCCTTTGTGTCCAGAAGTGGTAAAAATTTGTCTTTCTCAGAAATCTCCTCCATTACCGAGCGAGGGGTTTATGTGTTACAGAGAATATGCCGGGTATTCAGCTGGAATGGTAATTCAGAGCTTGGCATCACCCCTTTATTGTCCCTTGCAGCCACTACTGCACATCTGAGCTGCCTCTTACCCCAGCTCCAGAAGCAGAGAGGGCATTCAGATATTCTGCTTGTTATCAGTTATCGATGCTTGTTTAGAATAAGGCTCTAGCACTTGTCTGCATCCCGAAAGGAATAGACTGCTCTATAAAATACCCTGCACTCCTATAAGTACAACTAAATGTTCACAAAGCTCCCTGGAGAGCAAAGCCCATGAGTGTGTCTCTGCAGTTACTAATACAGTATTCTGTGCCCTGGGACACAGTAGGATTTTTCTCCTTTGTGGGTTGGCACCCAATTTAATTCCTAAAAATCTAGTGCTTTTCCCTTCCCCTTCTGCCTTATCACCACAGGCTTCTGATTTATTTGTGCAAATAAACTTATGAAGCTTCATTCTTGCTATATTCCCTCCCCACTGACTAGGGCTATGAAGCACTTGTAAAGAAGAGAAGACACTGTCACCTACAGGAGGGTACAAGTGGAGGAGAGAGGGGAAGAGCCCTCAAGCTGGTGCTGGTGTCTTGACATAGCACTGAGTTCAGCAGCTGAACCAGCACTTAAGTCACCCACGATGATGAGGATCTGGGTCTGTGCCATTAACATCGTGGTCCAAGGATCATCAGAGTTCCAAGGTAAGTGGGCCTGGAGGTGCTCAGTGTTTCAGGAAGCTGCCCTCAAACATCCCTGTCCCAGAGAGGTTTCTGGGGCTGCAGAGGCTGTTTGGGGTCAGGGCAGCACGAAGAGAGGTGTTGCCAGAGGAAGTAATTCCTTCTGGGTAAATCCCATTACAAACTCCCTCAGCTTTACATTACCTCATTTCAGCTGGGGATTTTTTCCCATGTTGAAGCTGTTGAATGCTTTATGCTACTAAGGCAGCTTCAGCGCTTCTTCCTAGGTGTATCTGAATATAACTGAGAGCCAAGTGAGCCATGATCAGACTTTACAGTGCTCCAGGTCCCAGTGTTTGGGCAGCAGCTGCAGTGGGGCCATGGATGTGTGGCTGCTGGGAGCTTCCAGAGTGTAACCACCACCACGGTCAAACTAAAGATTAGGACTGCCAAATACCAGAGCAGCTAAATATGATAAACACCACAGAGTTGTTACTAAGACCATTGATGGAATCCCTCAGTGATAAAACTCATGAATACAAAATTAACATGCTTGCACATGTGTCTGCCATCATTATAGCCCATCTTCACCAACTTGCATGTTGTTTCCCCATGCCTCACAACTGTCACATACAGACACTTGACACAATTAACTGCTGCAGGGAGAAGTCATGAACAGAACAGATATACAACCTGCACTAAAGGCCTCTTAAAAAAAAAAAACCTCAAAACAAGGCCCTCTCTCTTTTTTAAAAGTACAGTTGCCTCAAAATTGTACATTCTCCTGGTTTTGTTTGGTCTTTGTTTTTTAAAGCTGCTGTTGTTACAAGTAATCCCTAAGATCCTTGTTGCTGGAAAACATTAGGAAGAATTTGTTTGTATTCCCAGTGTGTGTCTTGCAGGCATTTGACAGCATGCTGTGCATAATCTTTTCTTGCTTCCTCCTGTATGAAGAGTTTTCTTTGCTGGTTGAGTGGTTGTTTCCTATAGTAACAAAACAGATAAAAAAGGAAAACCCTTGTTAAACAACAAAAACTAGCAAGACATTTTGTGTAGTGCCTGAAATGAACTTTTAACTCACTCTCAGTTACAGAAATGAGTTTAGTCAGGAAACCATATCTCATTACCACGATGCCACTTTCTGTGTGCTTACTGTCCTCTACTTTTCTCATGCTTTCTCTGATATATTCTCCATACATGGTTTATCTGTGCACTTCCACTCTCCCAAAAGCTCTTTCCCAATTGCTGGATCATGGCTGCATCCCCCTGGGTAATGCATAGCCCATGTATTACCTGGGTATCACAGAACTACATCAATTACCCCACTTTTCAGTGATTGGGGAGGGAGGAGAGGTATGAAAACCTGCTTGAAGCTGCTGAGTGTGTGTAAGAAGCTGAGCATAAAGCTCTGAGCAAGACTGTGCAGTACCAGTAGTGCTGCAGCAGGATTCGGGTGCCATGCTGCTGGAAAGCCAGAGGTGTCTGTCACTGTATGAACCTCTACCTCGTGTAACACTGATCACTTTGTATTATTTAACTTTTTTGTTGACTTTCAGCCTGCAAACGCAGATGTGCTGTCACTCAGATGCTCAGTTAGGCAGAATTATGTGCTCTTGGCATCGTACTGAGTGTCTGAACGGAGGGTTTTGGCAACAGCCTGTTTGGAAAAAAGCTGTTTGCCTGCTCATGTTCTCATTAGTATCTGAGCTGATGAACTACATTCTTCTGCATTTCTATGTTCCCAGATATAGATCTGGCTTCTCTCTTTAGTCTGGGCTAAATGTTCAGCCAAAACCATTGCTCAGGGGGAGCTGGCTGGTGAGACTGTGTCTGCACTGCTGAATCCATGCAAACCCTTGGAGAGTCTGGGGAGCAATCTGCCTGATGACAAGTCCTGCAGACCCTGTGAGCATCCAGAAGAATTTAGTCGAGTTGGCCATGGTACAGTCGTTGATGCTTTCAAGAGTGAACTGCTACTACAGACCTACAGTAGCAGAACAATAAAGAGTGGCATCTCGCCCACTGCCAAAATGCAGGTCTCTCCCTGGCCCCTCCTCACAAGTACTTTAGTTGGTTGTGACTTGTATTGCTGTGTTAGCTCCAGCCCAGAGAACAACCTGCCCCAGAAGCATTGCTATCACTCTTCTATCACTTCCCTCTCCCCACGAATAACCAGCCTTGAACTCCTTTTGCAGTAGGTGCCATCAGCCTCTGCCACTGCCCCTCACTCTGTCTTTCTATCTCTGAGAGAAACTTCTCTTGCTTGGCCTTTTCTGATGGAAGGAAACCCCAAAAACTCTCTCCACACACAAGAGAAGGCATAACTCCCAGAAGAGATGGCAAATACTTTCCCTGGATACCCATCCACCTCTGCTGCCCTCTGTGCATTTATTTCCTCTTTATGCTCCGTTCATGAGGGGGCCTCCCCTGCCTTTCCCACTGTCACTCAGAAATAGCAGAGGAGCACAGGCAGAATTCGATTGAATGAACACACTTTGACTGCACTTTCACATTTGATGTCTCTCTCCAGTTGTTGGGTGGTTTTGCTCTCTGTGTGTGAGCACACAGATGGCTCTTTCTGAGCACCTCATCCCCGATGATTGCTTGTTAATTTTTGCTTTGGGCTATTTTGAGCTTTTTCCTCTCCTCCCAAGGGGAAGCTGGCCCAGTGTGATGATGCCGGTGTGCCACCTAGTGATTGGACTAGTCCCTTGTCGCACATCATTTGTTGTGGCCACCGAGTGCACACATTTCGGCCCCATTTACCCGCAGTCACCTGGATCACAGGTAACCTGTGGCAATGGCTGCAGCCCCTTTACTCTGCTCTGCTTTCCCCCTGCTTACTCCCACTTTCTATCTCTTTTCTCCCATCTTTCTACTGAAGTGTCTGCCTTCTCTCTGATACGGGTGAGCAATGGGAGCAGACCATTTGTGATGTGCTGACTGCCAGCTTGCGGGTCACCCATGGCCACAGTCCAATCCATCAGGCAATATTTCTGCACAGCATGGGAAAATTTAGCATTATATACATGGCAGACAGGTGCCGTGGGGGAGTCTAGAATTATCTGCCATGGTACTGCTTCACACCTCATAAAACCACTCCTCAGCTACTCCGGCACATCGAGGCTGGAAGAACAATCAGCAGTACTAAGGCTGGAGCTGAGGCGTTCCCAGCAGGAATTTGTGCCTGCTGCTCACTCCCCAGATTCCCAGGGGAATGCAGGACACTGGAATGCCCTCCACAGAGAAGTGCACCTCAGCTGACCTGGTGCACAGGCGGGCTGACCTCCCCTGCTCTCCTGAACACGTCCTGTGTTCCAGGTGCAGCTCCCCAGCCTACTGACCTCCCGCCTGGTTCTGCAGTCCCCCCGGGGCACGGGCGGTGCAAAGAAACACCCTTCAGTTTACAAGCACCTGAGCAGGGCAGGTTCAGACCCTCCCAAAGGTTCAGGTCCTGGCGTTGTACCATTCCCTGGATGCTGCCGGGAAATCCAGCTGGGTGCTGTGTGTAGCTGCAGCAGCAGTGTGATACACGAGTGCTGGGAAGAGACTGAGCTCTGTTACTGGACTCACTCCTCACCTGCTATGAGTCATGCAGCAAAATTATGCTGCAGAGCTTGGTACTGCTCAATCAGTAACCACTGTCACAGCTGCCCTTCAGCAGAAACTTAATTGCAAGGAGAAACATGTTGACGAGCAAACTGACTCCTACAAGCAGATGGGGCAATTAATAAAAGGCTAAGTGTAGGAAGGCAATGAACTATCAGTGTAGATCTGTGTTGGAGGTCAAGGTGAACAATTAACTCTCCTGAAAGCCTAAAGGATCCCTTCTCTCCTTGTAGGGCAGACATGGTGAGTAGTTTCTGAATATTGTGAACCTCCTGATGACGAACTTTTTCTCATTCTCAGAGCAAATGTCTGTGCAGGCAGGAAGGTGAAGCTGCTGCCTGGAGCCTGGGACTGGGGCTCTCTACCTTTGTCAGCAGCTGTGAGAAATGAAGCATCCTAGCCACATGGTTCCACTCCCAGCTGTACTCGAGACACCCCCTCTAAACACAGCTTATGTCTTCCTGGCTTCTCTTTCCAGTGCTGTTCCTCCTCTGGTCCCACAACTAATTGTCCTTAAGTCTAGAAGCTTATTAAAGCTCGGTGAAGTGGCTTTATCCTCTCCTTGTAAACCACAGTACTGCAAGGTGATCTGGGATATGACCACAGTGGGGAGAAGTGGCTCTTTGCTCAAGGAAGTTCAAGCTTTGATTCAGCCTTAAGTCATGGTCACTAGCAGTTGACCATCCTATGGAATATGTTGTTCTTCTGGCTGGAGAGCCCGTGTGGGTGAACATGGAGAGACAACCTTCCCCTCCTTGCACACCACAGGCCTCTCTGCCACCTCCCAGGGCAAGAGGTGTTGGTTTTTATTGCTCTGCAATCCACAGCCATATTTTGTGTTTGTTTTGTAGGCTTTTGCTTTCAGTTGCACTATTAAAGCCAAGTGTTGCTGTGAGGGCAGGGCCTTAGTCCCCACCTCCAGCTGCAGGATTCTCACTGCTGCACTCGCTGTGCTGGAGTTAATCAAGACTGACAGTCAAATGTTGTAAGTGTGGTGGAGGAATTTGTACCTGTCCAAACACTGCCTTGGGCAGGGGTTTATACAGTTGCAGTTCAAGAAATTGGATTAATGTGGACACTGTTGGGCAGGAAGCATCTCAGCTGGGAATGGTGCTAATGAAGCTTTTCCTTGAGAGGGAGGACCATCTTTCCCCTTATTTACTAATTTTTTACTCTTATTTGTTCTTTTAAGAGAAGAGCTTCTGGAAGTACCTGGGTAATTACTAGAGGACTGCAGCACAAGCTGGGATTTTATTGCTTTTAAAGAGAAGCCAAATTAAAGGAGACCTCACACTGTTTTGTTCCTGCCAAGTGTGCCAGTAGGACTCTCACCTGCCCTGTGGGGAACAAGGGTGTTAGACTGAATCCTTCCCAAATATCTCCCGAGCCCTGAAAATGCAGGAGCTGGAGGCCTGAGCACTTCAGGCAGCTTTCAGAGGAGGCTTTGGCAGAGCTGCAACCTGTGCCCTTTGTCAGCAACCTGTCAGGCTCTGGCAACAAGAAGCAGGCTTTAAGCCTCCTCACCTGCTCAGGTGAGCCTGGGGACTGAATCCCACTTTTTCTGAGAAGAAACCCTTCTCCAGTGCACCACAGATGTGGCAGGAACTGGAAACCTTAGCTTTGCTCTCAGCCCTTTGCTGCTGGCAATGAAGAGTGGGAGTGCTGGGCCCTGCAGCCTCCTCCTGAACAGCTCTGTGGCTGCCTCGAGGCTGCCCTGTGCCTTCCAAAGGGAGAAGAAGATGCAGCTGTGGATGTGATGCTCTTCCCTGGATAATAAAGGTGTAGGCAGGCCTGATACCTTCGATCCTGCAATCAACCATGAGGGCAGGGGTGAAGGGTGTACTCCTCCAGGTCTTCCTCCCCCCTCAGAAATGGTAACCTTGCTGAGAGCACATGGATCTTCTCCATGGATAACTTAATATTCCAGGGACAGGGGACAGTGCAGAAAAACAGTTTATTATCACTGTAAAAACACACAAGAGTTGGGATATTCCCACTGCATAACTGACAGACACAGAGAAACAGTCCCAAAGGAATGGAAGACTTTGCATGTGGAAGGTAAACAGGGGACGGGGCTGAGCAACGTCCGAGGGTTTCTCTGAACACAGGTACTCATCCCATGCATGTGCTCAGCTGCTCCTGGGGTGTCAGAGGGAAGGAGTGGGGAGCGGATGAGCTCTCCTGAGCAGCCGCAGGAAGGGTGGGAACGTGGGAAGAGTTTTCCTGAGAGACCCAGGGGAGCCTGAGACAAGCTCCAGTGCAGGCTTCTCTCCCTGCTGTTGGGCACGGCCCAGAGCAGAGGCGGGTGTTCGGCACCGCTGTGGAGCTTGGCTACAGCTGCCAAAAACGCTCCTCGTTTAACCGGCAAGAAACAGAACAGTGTTCCTGTGCTGGAGTTAAGTGAACACTTGAGCTGTCCTTCAAGGCGCCCTCTCAATGAAACACCCCCGTCTACCTGGAGGTGACCTTAAGCAGGTCAACACCACCGTGTTGTTCACTGAACAAACGCACAAAAGAACACAACATTCAGCCCTGAGGAGGGGAAGGCAGCACAGCCGCGGCCGCCCCGCAGGGCAGGAGGGCGGATGGCCCCGCGCCCAGCGCCGCTATCGGGGCGGACACCGCGTATCGCGAGCAGCAGCAGCTGCTCGGCCGCTGCTCGGTGCCAGCCTGGAAGGCGCAGAGCCCACACCCAGGAGAACGCCGAGAGAACACCGACCCCTCCGTCTGCAGACGCCGGCTGGGCTGCGGAGGAGAAACAATGGCGCCGCCTGCCGCGAACTACATCTCCCAGCGTCGCCCGCGCCGCCACCACCCCCCAGGCGCATGCGCCCCGAGCGAACTCCGTTTCCCGGCAGGCCGGCCGAGCGCGCGGTTCCCCCCCTGCTCCGCCCCCGTCTCGCGCGCGCGGTGACGCACGCGGTGACGCACAAAGCGTGCGCCCGGCACAGCGATCGGGGCCGCCGCGGGGAGCGCGGGGCCGGAGCAGGGGCCGGGGCGGCGGCGGCGGCACCGCGGGCAGCGCGCAGGTAACGGGGCCGGCCGGGCCGCGCCGCGCCGCCGAGATAAGCCGAACACGGCCGGGCCAGCTGGCGGCCGCGGCCTCCGCGCCGGGCAGGGGCGGCATCGGCGGCGGGGCGGGTGGGGGGGGGGTGCG
>JAWWES010000024.1:16544243-16601727 GCA_035583135.1 Lophotriccus pileatus | reverse complement strand
GCGCCTGAGGCGCTGAGGGGGCACGGGGCCAGCGGCGGGTCCGGCCCCCCCGGCAGGGGGCGCCCTCGGGATGGGGGGGCCTGGCGGGCCCGGCCTGTCCCACTCTGTCCCCCCGGCCCGTCCGGCGGGGCCGGGCCTGCTCCGCCCCGCCCGCCCCGGGGCCCCGGGCCCGGCCCGCCCGCTCTGCCTCCTGCGCCGGGCCCGCTCGCCGGAAGGTCTCCGGCCCCGCCGCGGCCTCCGCCGACCTTTACACGCCGGGGTGGCCGGTGCGTCCCGCCGGGCCGGGCGGTGCGGGACCCCACGGGAGCTGTCACCGCCCGCCTCCGCCCCCGGGAGGGGCGGCCCGCGTGGTTCCCCGTCCGGCCGCGCGGAGGGGAATTGATGTTGAAACAGAGCGCTGTTTTTTTGTTTTGTTTGTTTGGGGTTTTTTTCCTTTTTTTTTTATACCTTATTTTGTAGACGGCAGAAGTTTGTTCCTCTTTTTTTGACTTGTCCTGCCAGGTCAGCACGCAGTTCCAAGTTTGTTTTGTAAAAGCAGAAATTCCAGGAATCTGAATAACCGTGTGGTTTTCCCTGGCCTTAAAATATTCTAATTTTAAAAAAGATGAATATTTAAACAGGTACTTAAAGCAGCATTAGGAATGTGATCAGTAGTAACAGCCAAATTGGATCTCTGTTAAAAGGGGAAGTTGGACAGATGAGGACAGGGTATTACAATAAACCATGGTTTTGTGCTCTGTACCTTGTGAGGATTTTATTTCTTTGTGGCATATTTTTTTCCACAAGTGAACTCCAGTGCTGACAGTTCGTGGTGCTTCAGCTTTAACTTCCACGTGGTTATTTCAGACTCAACAGGTTCAGGGAAATTGTTGGCTATCTCATCTGTTTAAAGAATATTTGTGATGAGAGGGAGCATTTGATTTCCTCTTAAAGTGAGGAATTCTTTGTATTAAAACATAAATGTGGAAGAACCTACAGATGTACCCGTCAGCTTACTCATTAGTGTTGTTACACTATTACATTAGTTTCCTCCTCAGCCATACTTAGAGTCATGTTTAGGAACAATATAAAACCTGATTTAAGCTGGATCAAAGTGTAGTTATTAGAGTTGCCTGTATGCATGTGAACGCACAAACCCTCATGTAATTTTTGTCCGTTAATTTTAGTGCACATTAATTAATGTACACATTAATTTCAATATGGAATCTTTTCTACCAAGTTAATTAAAATTGGGATTTTTTTTGTGGGTTTTTTTTTTCCCTGAGGTACAATTTTTATGTTCCTTTGGCTCTCTCATTTTCCATTTCAATTGCCAAGACACGGATTTCATGCTCATTTCCCAAATAACCAAAATGATGGCTTTCAGAGTTTACAAGTAGATTTATTTTCACCTAAGAGTTTTGATGGTTTAAAGCGTGTGTCTGTGTGGAGTCAGTGTGTTCAGAACCTCCTAATCCTTTCCCTGGACACAGCAGCAGTAAGGGAGTGAGCTGTGGTGGTGTTGGTCACACTCCAGTGTGTGGATGGACAGGAGGGTGGAGCTGAGCTGCTCAAACTGCTCCATGCACTGAGTCAGGATTCGTGGTTAGAGGTCACTGGACTTGATTTCTTCGCTGTTCAGAGGTGTCTCACTGAGGTGACTCAAGCACTAAAGTGTCTGAGGTTTCAAAAATATGAGTGCATCGAGGAATCTGAATGTTTCTTTGGGTTTCCCTTTTTCTGTCCAGTTTTTACCTCTAACTTCAGAAGAGTAAAACGCTCATAAACGCTTTGCTGGGTGTGCTGGAACAGGCACATGTGGGTTTTCAGTGGCAGTGTCCACAGCAACAGTTAAGGCTGCAAATATTTGTCTTTCAGAGTCAATTCCTTTGAGTAAGTGCTTTGCATTTTGTTAATATCAGTTTATTGATTCAAAGTGTATTTCGACAACAGTGATGCTTGGGAAAAAAAAATCCGTTCCTTAGGTTATTGGTGTCCTGACTGAAATCTGTCACAGGCCATGATTTTCAAAACTTATTTAAAAAAAATTTACACCCATCCCTGAATTTAAATCTGCTCCGTTCTTCTGGTTCCTGGAGAGCAGTTTAAGATGGAATTTGTTCAGCAGCTTGTCCAAGGGAAATAGTGAAAGTCAGGGCTGCTCTCCCAGGCCTCCTCTCCAGCAGGCTGTGTGTGTTACTGGTGGTTACAGGTTAGCTCATCCTGTCTGTGTTGTCCTCTCTGCAAAGTTTTTCACTTTGATTTAACATGCAATTCTTGAAAAAAGTGAGTACAGTAGGAGTTTCTGTGGTGCTATCCAGAATAGTCATATTTATTTGAATAAATTGGGAGGGATAAGCCTGTGTAATAGACAAGGTGCCTTGGTGAGATATTCACTGTCACTGCTGTGTCCTGATAGAAAGGGTGGCATTTGTGTGTTTCAAGTTTATTTCAGGAAAATAGCTGTGTGTCAGCACCAGGTATTTAGGCTGATAATGTGCTTTACTGGGGCAATACTCCAGGTTTTAGGGACAGCTGGGATGTTTCTGTTTTTTCCTGGTTATGGTTGGGCACAGGCTGTCCTGGAGGGCAGTGTGAGCAGTTCCTGTGGTCTTCCTGACTGGAACTTGTTGACCTGTTGCAGGTATTGCTGGACCTTTCTCATTTCGTAGCGGCAACAGTTAAGGGTTGTTAGAGGAAGTAAAGTGTTCTTGAGATTGCAGGAGAGCCTGAACAGGCCCTGTACCAGCTCTGGGCTCACAGGGCCCTTCTTTTCTTCTGGGTACAGGATGAAGGTGGAGGTGTTGGAAATGGTAGAATGCAGATTCAGTTACAGCACTTGTGTTCTGGGGCCCAGAGTGGATTTGTCTGGGTGTTGTTCTGTGATATTTAAAAGCTCTAAAGTGCTGCTGGCAAGTGGTGTTCAGTTAATGAAAAAGGAAATAGGGCTTTATGAGCTCAGAATAGTTTTCCTTTTCAAAGGTGTTTTGGGGTGTGTGTGTGTACAGTCTCATTTTGTTTGTTGCCTGCATTGAGGCAATGTTTCTTCCTAAGCAATTTATGCATTTGCATCGAATTTCCTGGTGTAGTTCTGAGATGAATGAATAATGAATGCCCTAGATAAAATCATAATTACTTGTGATTTAGAAAACATCATCTTTCTTTATGCTTAGGTAGATTTTTTGTTAGCATGTGCTCACTTCACATAGTCCTTATCCAAATATTGTTCTTGTAGTCACAGATTTATCTTTCCGTAGTCTTGGGGTGATGATTTTTGTGCAGTTTGTCCCAGTCACATCATCAGCCAGGTGATCTTCACTTTTTGTCTTCCATTTAACAAACAGTCACAGTACATTAAGTTCAGAAGCACCTATGAGACAAGGAGCAGAACTGTAGGATTGTTCATCCATTCCCTGAGTGAGGAGGTGTCCAACACTCAGCTAAGCGTGGTGGTGTTTTCCAGGGAGAACTTGGGCTATAAAATGCTTATGTAATCTCTGTTGGCCTATGGCTGCCTTTATAGTCTGTCATTTGACTGATCCCTGAATCTGTATTTCAGGAGTTGAAGTGTATGTCACTGTCTTAAAGACATCCGTATTTAATATTGTTTTTGAAAGTTCTTTCTCTGTGTCAATTATGACAAATGAGTGTTTAATCTCATGGCAGGTGGATACTGGCCATGCTATGGCTAATGAAATGCTGGAAATCTGTGCAGTTTTGGATGTGAAGGAAGCTCTTTTGCTTTGATTTCTCACCCCCACCTTCAGTACAAGGTCAATTTATAAATTAGGAATGGGTATTCCTTCTTCCAGAAGTTACAACTCTTCACAGCAATCACAGTCTGTCAGGTTGAAAACTAAGGGCACAGCAGTGTTTTGAGGCAGATTTTGTTCTAGTTTATTTATCAGATTGATAAAAGCTGACACCTGGAAATTTAGAAGCTTAAACTGAATCTACAGTGGTAGTTCTCTTCATTAAATGGTACCTTAACAAGTCACTCAGATCTGTAGAAGGATTCTCTTTTGAGGATGAAAAGATAAATCTTCTGTCAGCTGCTGTCACAAAAGTAAAGGCTGATAAACCTGAAGTAATTGCTCCAGTGCTCCCTCCTGTGATCATCCTTCCTTCCTACTGGATCCACTGGCTGTTCTTGGAAACCTTGAACAAGTGGCCCTGTGGTGCCCTGCTCTTTCCCAACCACCGCTGTCCTGGAGCTGCTCCCGGTGCCCGCAGCTGCTCCCTGGCACCGTGTACCTGATATGTTTGTTGGCACTTCCACTGCTGTCTGGAGGGCATTAAACTGCAACAATGGCACTGATCACAGTCCTGCTGCCCTGGCTTGGTTGGTTCTGGAGTAAATCACCAGGAAGGGCCAACTCAGGTCTGCTCCTGGAGTGGAGGAGCAGTGGAGCTTTTAGGAGGTTGAGCAGTGAACACCCCTGGGGTGCATTCCTGTCCTGGTCAGGGCTGTCCTGCACCAGTCTAGACTTGTGTGCAGTGTGCATGTGTTCTTTAGTCTTCAGGCACAGGACCAAAAAGAAACTTTCAGCTTTGAAAGCAGAATTCTGTCACTTAATCTTCTCTCTCCTTGTTGCTGAGTATTTGCCTCTTTCAAATAACTTGTAATCTTTGATTTAGGTTATTTCAATGAATATAGTGACATGGTGGGATTTCTTGCTCATTTTTATGCCCTTTCTTTTTTTTTTTCTGTTTTTTCCCTCTGCCTTAGGCTAAGCCATGACTTCAGGAACTGGGCATGTGGACTCCAAGGCTGAGCTCACTACTTTGCTTGAGCAATGGGAGAAAGAACATGGCAGCGGGCAAGACATGGTCCCTATTCTCACCAGGTAAGATCTGCTAGGCAAGTTCCTAAATTTGAATATCTGAAGTTACTTGACAGTAGCTTTAATCACGTTTTTGCTTGAGGTTTTCACATACTTGATAACCTGTAATTAATTTCCTTGGTCTGGAAGTTGAACTAGAAGTGTGGTATTTTAATACAAATTTTTGGTAAGAAATTTAATATTGCAAAGATCTTACAAGTATTGTCTCTAAAACATGAATTTAATTCTCATAAATAATAGAAGTCAGGAAAAATAATTAGAAGTTGGTATAAATCTGCTATCCTAACGTGAAGCTTCTGAGACATTGATCAAGATGGGAATCTATGAGAAGGTTGTTCCATCATTGGTCGTGTGCCTCACCTGCTGGGCACAGCTTTTTTTGCTGTTCTTACTACTCAATAAAAATAGCAGCTCAGAAGAGGGAGTTGAGCAACAGAAACCCAACCTTGAACACTTGAAAATCAGTAAATCTCTTGAAAATTGTGAGACATATTTTGGTGCATCTTTGGGTATTGTCTGAAGGAAACATATGCGCTATTTCAAGAGTTTTTCTTGTAGGCATAACCAGAATTTTACTGCATTCTAAGAAATTTAAAGACATTTGAATTAAACATGTCTTTTCTTGTGTTTTTAGCAGTCTGGCACTTCTTGCTCCCACTCAGCTCCTGGAGCTCCCTCCATTATTTATGCTCAGACAAGTCTGATAACTCTCTGTTGATTCTCAGGGTTTCTGTGCAGCAGGCAGAGTGGTTATGAATGGTGAAAGATTGGGTATTTTGGCTTTAGTGGAGATAGTAGAGATTTATTTAAGGTAGATAGCAGGGGGATCTACTGGCTCTGTCAGGAATTGGATTTACAGTGCCTCAGGTGTCAGTGAAAGCCATGTGTGTGTTTGGAGTTTTAGATATGTAGATATTTAGAATTTTCTGGTGGAGGGGCTCCTCAGGAATCCTCACCAACTGCAGCTTGCATTTGCCAATGTCCTGAGGCAGAGTAATGCCCTTATATATTGTTTCAGCCTTCAGGCAGAGGAAGTTATGGTCAGACTTGTTCTTGAGTGATACTTTTCTACTTCCTTCTCCCTCCTGAGCAAAATGGATGAAAACTTCCCTGTGTGGATGGGGGTCCATTAAATGTGATGCTGAGGCAGCACATGTGAGAATGCAGTAGGGAGGGGTTCAGCTGTAACAGGACAAGGACAGCAACAGTGAGATTTATAGGCCACAGCTGAATTGTCACTTCCAAATAAGCTGGTTTTCTGGATGTACAAATTCTGGAGTGTTAGAAGGTATGAACTGGATAAATTGCTCGGAAACCTGTTAGCAAACTACATTAAATACACTTGGTTTTCCAAAATATTCTAAATTGAAATGATCCTGCAAGAGTGTCAGTTCATAGACTGGAAGCGAGTCGTGTTCAGCCACTCAGGCAAATCCTGGGAGCCAGATCCTTCACTGCATCCCAGGAGCTTCTTTCATCAGGGGATAAATCAGCAGTTTAACACCATAACTTTGATCTCCACGAACCAAGTGTGTTGTGATACGGGATCCTAGAGCATCTTATGCAGTTGCAATCTGCTGTAAAGGCTCATGGTCATTAATGCCAAGGGCTGATGTAGGGCTGGATTAGGATGGGTTTGTTATGTCGTGTAGATCACTGGGGACTTCTCTGTATACCAGTGCCCCTTCCTGCCCCACTGCCCAGGTGAGCTCGGTTTGTGGCAAGTGACAATGAGGATCTGACTAACTTTCCAAAGACAGTTGTAAAGGGGGAAAAAAAAGAGAAGTAAGGGGAAAGAACCCCCGCCTCATTGTAAATCCTAGGTCTTGCCTGCAAACTTTGAAGTGACGGGAGAACCAATGTAATGCCAATGAGCGAAGGAAATCTTGAAACCTGAACAGAAGCTCTGTGGTTGTGTTAGATACCTGTGTGCCAAGTGCCATTGTTAGAAGGCAGGAATGAGCTTTGTTAGTTATTTGACTCTTCTGTTGCTCCAATTTACAACTGACAAAGATGTTGCTCTGGATAGATTCATCCAAGTCAGGTCACAGACCACCTTTGTATGTGTTAGTTAAAAGAAGGGTATTGTAAGGAGGCTTGGGTTTAAATTCTCCCCCCCTCTTTTTTTTGTTTTTGAGAGTCAGTTTTAAAGAGGCAGTGATTTTTTTATTTTGCTCAAACAATTGTGACTAATTGCCTCAAAAAAACCCCATAATTAGTGATTCATGTGTCTGTTTCATCCAGCCTGTGATAATGTTGCTGTCCCTGAAACCACTGGGAGCTGGCTCGCTGTTTGGCAGCCTACCCAGACAGGATGCACTGGCCAGAGTGTCGTGCTCACTTTCCATGCTGCTTCTCTGTCCTTTCTGGCATGTAATAAAAATGCTAATTATCACCTCAAAAGACCTGACAAGTCGAGGGTGCTGCTTCCCAACTCCCCATTTGTCTGAGCTGTCCGTCAGCAGACACCCCTCAAGCAATTAATTCTCATGGAAAAAAATGAGGAGCGGGCAGTGGAGAATTTAAGTACCTTGCTTTTGCCAGAATTCCTTGAGAGCTCAAGCTGTGCCACCTATTATTAACAAGGGACACAATTTGCATCCCTTCAGAATCAGGCTTGTAAAAGTAAATATTGGAACCCCACAGAATCAACAGTTTGTTGAAAGATAATTGTCAGGTCAGAGACGAGCAGGAAAGTTCTCTGCTTATTCCCAGTGAACTAAATTACTGTTCCTGCAAGCTGGCAGGCATCATCCTTGGTCAGTGTAGTTCAGAGGCAGGACTAAGTACATTTTTGCCTCTAATTGTGCCTGGAAACTCTAGATATTTTCTGGAAAGTAACAGGAATAGAGTAGAAGTCAGTGCTGTTCTGTAAGGGAAATCCCCTCTGAAAGACAGATATTTTTCCAGGGATTTCTGCAGCCTTCCAGCAGTTTTCCCTCCCCTATAATAAACTCTGCCTAGATTACTACACTGAGGTATTAAGACCTTGTTTTAAAATGCTGTGCTGTACATTGACTCTGGACCTCAGTAGAGGGGAGGGAATGGTGTTTTATACTGAGGAAATAAGATTTAATTTGCTAATGTTTTTTTAATTGAATTGAGTGCTCTTTATTTCACATAAAACTGCATGTATTTCCACTGTAACAGTTCATGGAGGACAACAGTGGATAACTATGGAATTATTTATTGCTTGACCATGAATAATTTCCCTCATCTTGATTTTGTTAAAATAAAAATAATAATTAATTCCCGTACTGCTAAATGAATTGGAGCATAGGATTTCATGTGTCTGCTGAGGCTGCTCCTGAGTTTAGGAGAAGGCATAGCTTCAAAACAACCCCCAGGTTTTTTTTTTCCTGGTACAGAGGAGCATTTAATGTATTTTGAAGGTCTGTGAATGAGGAGTGGGTTGAGCTTCTCCTTGTCTAATCCATTGTGGTAGCTGACACATGCTAAAACATTGATAGCTGAATAGAGATTACACAACACTTCATGAAAGTATTTAATATTTAATAATTATACAACATGATTGAAATGTAATGTGCAAAATAACAGAAAACTGTGTAGGGTTTGAGCAGCTGCCCTTGCACACACTGAATAGGGAGCAGGACTTAAGTCACCTGTTCAGGACTGATTCTGCTGCAAAAGAAAGACACTGTGTTGGTGAAAAGTACTACTCAAGCCCTTTTTTGGCTCAAGTTTTCTATGCCACCAGGACTCTAACATGAGTAAATAAAAGATGTTGGCCCCCTGAGAGTATATGTGCAGCTCTGGGGTGTTGGTATGGGTTCAGTGGGTTTTGGAGCACAGTGGGAGGATGACACAGTAGAGAGCAGTCTCTTTTCTCTGCCCTCTGTTGTGGACAGTCTGAAATCCTCTGGTGGTGGAAGTTGATGGGCTGGTGTAGAGTTCTTTGTGAGATGTGGTAATGAGAGGGTGCACTAGGAGCAGGCTGAGTGTGAGCTGTGTTCACTGAATGTCATTCCCCCGCAGGATGTCGGAGCTGATTGAGAAGGAGACTGAGGAGTACCGCAAAGGGGACCCTGACCCGTTTGATGACCGGCACCCGGGTAAGAGTCCTGAGCGGGTTGGGCAGCACCAGCTCTGTCCCAGGGAATACCTGGTAACTCATATTGAGAGTAAACATGTGCTGACTGCTGATCCAGGTCTGATACTACCTTTGCGCTGGGAAATGGCGCTCTGCGGCGCTGACAGCAGAGCGTTCCTCAGTCAGTTTGGGGATAGCAGTCGAGTATTAATCCTGGCGTCCTGAGGCAGGTAGATGAGTGTTTCCCTGTTCCTCCCGCAGGCCGAGCGGACCCGGAGTGCATGTTGGGGCACTTACTGAGGATACTTTTCAAGAACGATGATTTCATGAATGCGGTAGGTTTGCTCCAAGGACTGCATCTGTCGGTTCCTGACACCGCCTTAGGGCTTTTATTTCCTGTGTGCTGGTTTATCTCAGTACTTGTTTAATATTAATTTTAGTGGTGTCAGGACCATCTTCCCTAATGTGACTGAAGGAAAGGGGAGTTGATGAGCTGTTGGAACTTGTGTAGCCACAATTGAATTAATTCTTTTCAAGGTTTATCGGTCTCTTTAAAGAAAATGTAGGTCTTCTAATACAAGTACAAAACCATAATTTCTTTCTGTAATGAAAATACCACTAATTCTAGTGCCCTGTCTCTGAATTCATGGAAATGCTAGGCTGCCTGCAGGAGCAGAATAGTATGTGTTAGCTCTAGAAGACTCAGGCAGAGAATTAGGAGGCAGGAATCTGGCTTTCCTCTTACATTTCTATACTTTAACATGACTTAATACCTAGAATTTTTGTTATCCTCACATCCCTGCAAGCACCTATATCAGTACACATTGCTGTAAGGATTCGGACAGATAGCTTGCATGTAGCTCTGTTTTAAACTACAGGTGATAAGCAAATGTAGGTACAATTAAAAATGTGGTATTTCATACATTAATTTTTTTTTTAGCTATTATCTTTTCCTGTTTACACTGTTACTGTCACAGTTTTTTAAAGCATTTGCCTTTACAAATGAGTTCAAGATAAATATTTAGTCAGTGAAGAGCAGATCAGAGGTTCTCTGATTGCTTCTCTGAGAAGTAATTTCGACTTCTGAGGCACTGAGGGAGCACGTTAAAGGCTGGTTGTGTCAAGATCCAGGGCTCAGACTGGCGTTCCTTACTTTATCGCTTTGCTGCTGTGGGAGCTGTAAGGCTTTCATGGCTCTGGTTTTGGGCAGAGTCTGATTTCAAACCAATGCTGTTCCTGATCTTTTCCAGCTAGTGAATGCTTATGTGATGACAAGCAGAGAACCTCCACTGAACACTGCTGCCTGCCGACTTCTGCTGGATATTATGCCAGGACTGGAAACAGCTGTTGTCTTTCAGGAAAAGGTATCACCTGTGCTAAGGCTTGATTTTCAAGCTTGCTGTATTGTGTACTCCAAGAAGTCTTCCCAAAGGAGAAATGAGTAAAAAGCCCTATTGAAATCCTGTCCCTATGAGACAATCTGTTCAGTCTTAGCAATGGTTTAGGACTTCCTAATTTTGGCTTATTCAGTTAATCAGATCTTGGGTATTTCACAGCTTTTAAGGTGTAATGTGACTGATTCAAACAGGAGCTGGAACTTAATGTAATGTTTTGGGAAATGTTATAATTTGAATTATTACTTGATAGGCCTGTGAATGGAGCAGGCTGTAAAGAACATGGAGGACTTGCTGTAGGAGTCCTCACCCAGTAATCCCCAGCTACAGCAGAGCGATAGCATTACTAGAGCTGAGTGATAAGCAAGTCATACTTTAACTAAGCAGTCTAAAATCCACATGCTTTGTGGGGATTATCTGGAACTGTGATGGACAGCTGACTCAGACTTCTGTATGTTGACAAGTGGGTTGTTCTGAAGGAATGCACAGAGAGTTGAAAGTGAGAAGAAAGTAAATTTCACTCCTGAGCCACAATTTCCTCTTCTGTAGAAATTTGTTTTTCTGAAGTTTGCAAATCAAGTAGTGCTTTATATTAAAGTTCTAAATTGATTTCTTTATTATTGAAAATATGGATATGGGCTCTAAAATGTGATAAAAGAAAAGAATAATTTTCTCCCTTTGTGAAAGATTTAATTTAATTTGAGCTCGTTATGGTCTGTCCAAAAGCTAAGGCTGGGAGACCTTAATCCAAAAACCAAAACAATAGCTCCCCATTTTTGGAGAACATAGCTATTTCCAGAGACTAAAGCTCTCTGTAAGCTGAAATTAAATTAAGTTTTGCACTTAAGAACTTTGTTCCTTTTGACTTGAGAATATCTAGAGCTCTGTTCTGGCACTTTGGTCTCCTGTGTGTAGGAGACTTTAGGCTATCCATTGGATCAGAGTGCTGTTCTGGTCACGATGAGGCCCTCTAGCGACCAAGGGATTTCACATCTCATCAGTTAGAATTTTTTAAATTACATAAGAGCATTTAAATAATAATGCAATTGTCTTTAAATATATAACAGGCAGGTCTTTAAAAATCTATAAGCTGAGAGTTCTCATTGAAATGTGTGTCTATTCATTATTACTTTTTTTCTAATCTTCTATTGTATTGTACCTATGATTCAGATTATGTGCAAGATTCCCATTGTGGTGATGATGTGTTCCTGTTTGATGTTTCAAAATCCAGTAGTGATTTAGAGGAAAAAAATTAGTCTTTCATACTAAAACATTGTCTTTTCAGATGGGTGTTTTAAATTTAGCCAAATTCCATTTTATTTAATGTAAGTTCAACATGGCTTCTTTGAAATCTGTTAAATTGCTGGAAATTTCTATTAGTGAGACTGCCAGGAGCTTTGGGCTCCTTTGTTTGGACTAATCAATTCATGCCTGTAGTGTTTTGCTGCTTCCTAGGAAGTACTTTGGCCACTTCAGAAGGCTTTTGCAGCTGTGCAAATCCAAATATCTGATGCCTGGAAAGTTTCATGCAGCTTAAAGTGTTAGATTTATTTTTTTTTCCCTTGCATATTTTTATCCATTACACAATTGGTAGGAAATCCAGCCTGGTCATTATTACAGGTAGGGAGAATTGTTCCCAACAGGTCCTTTCACTGGGACTGAGAAGCTGAAGGTGAAATGTAACTGTTGGAACTGCTTTCTGTTTTTTCTCCCTTCTAGGAAGGTATAGTTGAAAACCTCTTTAAGTGGGCACGGGAGGCTGATCAGCCGCTGAGGACCTACGCGACGGGGCTGCTGGGGGGAGCTATGGAAAACCAGGACATCGCTGCAAATTACAGGGATGAGAACTCACAACTGGTAATCATCTCTCAATCACTTCCCCTTTGTAGAGAGCAGTTGCCTCTACCTTTAATTTTTATTTATGGGGAGCTCACATTCATGAGTTAATATATGGGTCTTACAGTGGTTGTGATAATGTCTGTCAGAGTCAATAGCTCATGGTTTCCATCCTTCCCTGATGGTGCATCTGCTGGTTGGAGCATGTGGCCTGATCATTCTGTTGTACCAGCTGTGTTAAAATTGGCTGTGGGAACCTAAGAAGTCAAATACTTTACTTTTTAATCATAATGCATAGTTTCCTTAAAGAAAAATTTTCAGCAGCTTTGCATCTGTAACTCTGCATGTTGTGATTTACCCACCAGACAGGGGTTTTAAAATGAAAGGTAAGTCAACACGGAGACTATTGTGGTGAAAATGCATTCACTGCTCTTCTAATCTTAAAAAGTAATATCATGACCTTTGGTTTTGGGGACCTGCAATTTACCAAAGCTTCTGCTTTGGAAGGGAATATTGCCTTTATTCCGGGCTAGGCAGAGATGATGGAAGGATGCTGCAAGGTGCTTTGTGGTTCTGTTAACACCAATGTAGCTCAACTGCTCTTAGTGGCTTTCAAGCCACTTCCTTCTCACACAGGAGACTTGGTGTGCTGCTATTTTAGAATCAAAGTAGCTGTAGCAAAAAGGGTTTGAGTTCTCTTACTCGCTTTGAAATGGTTATTTCTCTGGGCAAATGTACACCACAGCATGCTTGGCAATTTATGCCGTGGAGCGGGTTTTACTTGCTGATAACAAAAAATATGGCTGATGTGAGTTGCATGATCAAAGCAAGAAGCATGTTCTCACGAGTGCTGCTTTTCTGAAACAGGTGGCTCTGGTGCTTCGCCGGCTGCGGGAGTTACAGGTGACTGAAATGACTACAAAACAGGAGAACAAGCGGCCCAGCCCTCGGAAAGTGCCGTCGGATCCTCTGCTGCCTCTCGATGAAGAGGCCGTGGATATGGATTATGGGGAAGTGACGGTAGATGGAGAGCAGGAGGAAGTTTCTGGTGATATGGACATCTCCTTTCATCTTGATTCAAGTCACAAGACCAGTAGCAGAGTTAACTCTGCTACAAAGCTGGATGATGGGGCACTGAGGAAAAGCAAATCAGGGAAACAGCACGAGAGAGACGGCTTCCGGAAGGCCAAGCAAAAGCTGAGCTTTTCCACCTCAGAACCAGAGCGGATGTTCATTGAACTGTCCAACAGCAGCTGGTCAGAAATGTCCCCGTGGGTGATTGGCACTAATTACACACTTTACCCCTTGACTCCTGCCATAGAGCAGAGGCTGATTCTGCAGTACCTGACTCCCTTAGGGGAGTATCAAGAGGTGAGCAGATGAGGGGGGGAGGAAGCACCAATGTGCTCCAGTTCTCCTGACAAAGATGAGTGGTGGTGTGGGGAAAAATCTGCACAATTGTTACAGTGCTCTCTGATGTTTCCTGTTATGATTAAGATAGGTAACCTTTCCTGAGTGGCTGATGACTTCCAGATTGATGAAGTCATTAGTCTGAGTATTATTTGGTAGGTAATACTCAAACGCAAACCTAGCAGGTGTGTGGTCTATAGTTGGAGTGTGGCACTAGGGATTTAATTCCATGTTTCTGTTAAATTTGGTGTTTGTTTACATGACACAGGGCAAGTCACTGTGTTTGAAATACAGACATTTTTCCTGGGGGGGAGGGTGATAGACTCCTGCAGTTAAAAGTCTGAGAAATAACTTGAAATTCTAAATGAAGTGGTTTGTGTAACCTCTGCAGTAGTTCTGATGACAAGTGACAGGGCAGGGCAGATACTTTTGAGAACTGATATTACTTAAATAGACAAAGTAGCATGGCCATGTCAGATTACCAAACTATGTTTCCATTTTCCTTTTTTTTTTTTTCTTTTTGAGGTGGTTTAGCGTAATTTGTAACAGAACAAAGCAACAGAGTGTTGCTTTGTGATATACATTGTGTGTGCACATGTGTGCCTTGCCTCTGTGAGAGCCAGAAACCATTATCCCCCTAATACCCTGCATGCTGACTGGATTGCTTCATGTGCCAGCAATAACAGGATATAAAAATAGGAATTAATAGCATAAAGCTGTTGCAAAAGAATTATGCAAAGGGTTTTGGTTTGTTGCCCTGCTCTCCTGTTTTTTCTGTTCAGTTGTTGGGGAGTTGTCTTTGCACAGATGGAAGGTGGAACCTCTCTCCAGGGTGGTATCTGTGTGGACTTCCATAGCCGCACTTGAAGGAGAGTCTTAAGATTTCCGTGTGGCAGCTGCCATGCACCTTGCTGCAGTCAGCAGATGTTTTACAAGAGGTCTGTTAACCTTTATTGCTTCCTATGGATGGAGCTGGTTACCACTGACCTCTCATAACAGGTATCTGCTAATAGGGGGAAACTGGGGGTTTTTGAGAGAGTATAAACCAAAAGAGACCTTGTGTTTCCCGTGAGACATTCAGCTAGTGTCCCATTTTTATTTTCCCCAGCTATTACCCATCTTTATGCAACTGGGATCGAGGGAGCTGATGATGTACTACATCGATTTGAAGCGAACCAATGATGTGCTGCTCACTTTTGAAGCCCTTAAGGTAAATTACTTTCATAATACGTAAAATATATCATAAACATAGCAAAAACATTGGATATATGCCCATTACATGTCAAAGGCAAGCGCTCACCTTCTTTAGGCCCGTGTCTTGCAGCATGCGCTGCGACTGGAATTGGCTTTCACTCAACTTGAATGCATTGCAGTTTTGTTCTTACAACTCTCAAGTATTTAAAATGAAAAAGACAGGACAGGGAAGAGAGAGTAAAAAGATCTTAATTGTGCAGGAAGTGTCATTAATTTCACCTGCCTACCTGAGGATGATAAAAAATCCTTCTTCTGTCAACTGCTTGCATTCCTGCTGCCCTTAGATGGTATTCCTGATTTGTTGTTCCACTGCTTTCCATCTCAAGGGACTGTTGTGAGGGGTAAGAAGCACAAGTATTTTACTCCCAGAAGCCTCAGCATGACATTTCTGAGCTTAGTGTTTGAAATTCAGTAGTTTTGTGTGAGTAGTCTTTAAGGTTGCTTCCCGAAGGTACAAAGCCACACAAAACCAAGCCAAACCTGCAGTGCAGCAGCACAAATTAAACTTTTCTGTGTGTTCTTTCCCCTCTTTCACAGTCACTTCTCTGCCTCTGATCCTCCAGTGTCACCTTCCTCTCTGTATCTTTGTCATTTGAGAATTTATTTCCAAGGAGCAGTGTTCCCACAGGTTACCTCAGTTGGGAGTGGAGTGAGGTTTACAATGGTCCTTACTGTTTGCTCTTAAGGTGCTGGTAATACAGAAAAGGAATGTGCAGTACACTTCAGTGCAGCTGCAGACTTCTCTTAAATTGCCTTTACACTTCATTTTGTATAATTCTTCTTGTCAGCAATATGGCAATAATCAAAATGTGAATGGGAATTTAAATAAGTCTTAGTGATAATAGAAATTGAGTGAATTGGAAAAGAATAAAAAGACCTTAAGGTGGCTTGTTGGATAATTTGAGTTGCTCTTCTATTCAGGATGTGTAAAATGAAGTGCTAGTGCTTTTTTTGCTTTTGTCATTGGGATAAATGGGTTAAATAAATTCTGGGTTAAATAAATGGGAGGAGGAAATGAGGTGGCCAAAGCATGGAGCGCCTGCTTTTTCTCCTGCTTTTCTGTGGGTTGGGGATGGAATTGATGACAGTTTGAAGAATAACAGTCTGCTTTCGTCCTTTCTTAGCATTTGGCATCATTGCTGCTGCACAACAAGTTTGCAACGGAGTTTGTTGCTCATGGAGGAGTGCAAAAGTTGCTGGAGATTCCTCGTCCTTCCATGGCAGCCACAGGGGTGTCCATGTGCTTGTATTACTTGTCATACAATCAGGATGCCATGGAGAGGGTAAGAGTCGTCCTTGTCCCGTAACTGCAGTGATTCCATCATTTCTCAGTGTTTCCACCTGTGTTCAAACAGTGAATAAACATTTCTTAAGCCAAAAAGCAAATCCATGTGGATGACTTTGGTATGTGCAGAGGCACTAGGAGATATATGAATAATAGTGTATTTGAGTGTTTTGTTTCAAGGGTGTGGATTTCAGTTCCTAGGAAATTAATTGAAGACCTTGTCAGCATTGTCTCAATACTTTCATCACTATTTTTGTCCTGTTATTCCCTCTTTCCCTCAAAAAAACCCCAACAAAAACCTTCTCATTTGTCTTTCTTTTCCCATCTGTTCCAACGGATTGCCATGGCTGAGGTTGCTTTTTCCATCCAGTGTGAAGGGCTTCAGTGTTACACAGTCCCTCAGTCAGATTCCAGACAGCAGCACAATTTCTGTGGAGGTGGTGGGGTGCAGCAAGAGACCCATGCAGGTCTGGTCTGCATTGTTCAGAAAACCACATTAAATGACACTGTGGGCTCTCTGTGCCTGAACTTATACATGTTAAAAAAATGTTAATGATGGTAATGTTTCTTACCTCATATTTTAACATACAAAAAAAACTGCTTAAGAGAACTCATCCTTTGGGTTCAGTAGTGTCCCTGCAGTGAGCATCCCTTCAAATGGGTCCATAGGGCAGTATTCCTTTAGGCTTCAGTTTCCCAGGTACTTTGAGCAGTGATTCACTAACAGCAGCGTGTGTGCTGAGCCAGATCTATGAACTGATCCAGTTTATTCTGAAGTTGCTAACCATACCAAGATTAAAAAAAAAGATGCTTGTGAGCATGAGTCCTGGCCTATGGGAGCATCCTGCTCTAAGAGTCATTCAAAGCAACTGCAGAGTTGTAGCCTTAACCCTTCAACTCTGCTCTGCTTGAGATGATGGTTTTTGATTGCTGGCCTGTCCCTGTCATTGTCTAGCATTTTCTTTTTTTTTTTCAGCTATGGAAATGGAACCAGTTAAGTAGTAACTGTACATTTCTGCTTATTCTTTCCTCGTTTTTGATGCTGTCTGAATGTGTGTTGTGATTCAACATGCTTAAGACTCCTGAGCACATAAGGATGGACTGGTAGTGTTTTTTTAAGGCTGTATTTCTATAGACTCTGTTGGCATTTATGTTCTGCAGATGTTTGTGGGAATGAGTTCTAAAACCTTTGATAATCATGGTTAATCTGGGCTGTCCATGTCCTGTATTGCATCTCCCTTATGTGGGCAAGAAACCTGAAATGGGAATAGCATTCCTTCCACTTCTTTTTGCCCATTTTGTCAGAAAGATGGACCCTGACTACACGTGAGCTGCTCTGGTGTTTCTCTGAACTTTTTAATGAGAAAACTCCATATACTCTCTTTGAACTTTTTGTTGTATTTTCCCCTGATTCTCCTTGCTGCTTGCATGGCTGTTCCAAAGGAAGGCCAGAAGCCATGGCAGGGTGCTGCAGGAGGATTCCTTCTGCCTGACATCCTCAGGCCATGTCATAAAACCATGCAGCTGTTTTGTAATGATATTGTATCTTCTGCCAGATGTTATTCCCAATATCTACAGACAGCAGGTGGAGCAGATTTCTGTGGGACATTTTGGATTTCATAGGAAACCAGTTTCAAGGGTCAGTCCCCTCTCACATAGTCCATGCCACGCCTCAGGTCTGAAGCTGGTAGCATTGTATTCTCTGAGTATGTCCAGCACCAGCAGAGGAGAGGGAAAACTCTACTAACTTGGCATACAGCAGCTGGTGCCAGCGCTTCAGCTTGGTGCTGTTCCTCCTGGCACTGGCCCTGGCAGAGGGTTCTGAGTTCCTCCTCATTAGAAGCCAACAGGCATATGGAAGGTGCAGTTCTGAGCACGTGGTCTGCACATCTCAGAGGCAGGGTCTGAGAAGGGAAAAGACCAGCTCAATTGTCTGTTTCCAGAGAAAGTCAGGCTTTAGACTTGGATTTGATGATCCTTGCAATTCCCTTTGGCTTCAGTGCTGCCAGGGTTTGCTGGAGCCTCAGCACAGCGTATGCTGCTGTTACACTGAGAGGAATTTTTGTTTCTTCAGTAGAAGCTTCTCTTCTCTGCCTCTAGCAAATCATTCTTTGGATATCTGGAATTGGTATGGAAAAAAACTCCCTGGAATTATACTACACTAAGGCTGCTGTATTTATTGTGTTTTGCTCTGGAAATGGACCAATTCCTAGTCTTTCATTGCCAAATCATAGGCTCCATTAGGCTCACAAGGTTTGTTTGGTTTTTTTACTGATCTGGAAATTGGAATTTTTGTTTCCTGCCTCAGATGTCCCAAGTCAAGCTGGGAATAACTGATATTTGTCTTCTGTTTGCTTCTCATAAAGCCCTCGTTCTCCTTGGAGAAATTCCCTTCGGCAATCTGTTTGAAGTCCTTCTCAAGAATGTTCTTTTGCTTTCTAGGTGTGCATGCACCCCCATAATGTGCTTTCAGATGTGGTGAACTACACCTTGTGGCTGATGGAGTGCTCTCATGCCTCGGGCTGCTGCCATGCTACCATGTTCTTCTCCATCTGCTTCTCCTTCCGTGCTGTCCTGGAGCTCTTTGACAGGCACGATGGCCTTCGGCGTCTGGTTAACCTGGTAAGGCTCATGGTTTTAGTGTGGAGCAGGGTTTTAGTGTCAGGGTTTGCATCCTTTGCAGTGCAGCTGTGCAGAGTTCTGGTCGTCTGTTTGGTTTTGCTTGGGGTTTTTCCTCCTCAGTTCAGAAGAGATGGAGAGTTGGGTGAGTTTTCTAAGCAACGTGCACGTGGATCCCTTTGTCTTTATTATTATTATTTTTATTATTATGGTTATTATCTAGAGACTTGCTACCCTTTGGGAGCTTTTTGGTGCAACTGCAAGGTTAAGCAGTACTTATTCAAACAGTGGGAGTCTGAATGTTTCTCACCATTCCACATACACATGCAGCATTGCCATGTGCCCTTTAGGATGTGGATAAATCCAACCTTGTTCCTGGAGAGGTACACCTGTGTGTGTGCTGTGTAACCATGGTACCATATGGGCACAGATTACGCTGTTCATGTACAAAAGCTGCAGTATATGCAGGATGTTACTGTGCAGTTCTGCTGCTTGGGTTGTGTCTAACTGGGGGGCATCAGTGCTGTAGGGTGTAAGCACACACTGTGTTGTGCCATATAATGCCTGCTAGTACTGGGCACTGCTTCCAGACCTACACTGATGGAACTCTGGATTTCTTTCTTCACAGATAGTGAAGGAGAGAGAATGGTTCAATTTGGACTCACTATTTCCCAAGCAGATCCCCTTTTGTGTTCAAACAGCCTTAGTCAGCTCTGAGCAGGCTAGTATGTCCTGTACAGTAAAATCAGTGTGTCTGGGTTTAGTACAACTGCTACTGAGAGTTGTAAATGCCTTTTTTTTTTTTCCTCCTGAAGACTGAGCTGATGAAACCTTTTTGTTTTCCCCCCCACCCAACCTCTTTCTGAAGATAAGCACTCTGGAGATCTTAAACCTGGAAGACCAAGGAGCCCTGTTGAGTGACGATGAGATCTTTGCCAGCCGCCAGACAGGGAAGCACACCTGCATGGCCTTGCGCAGGTACTTCGAGGCTCACCTGGCCATCAAGCTGGAGCAGGTGAAGCAGTCTCTGCAGCGCACTGAAGGTGGCATCCTGGTCCATCCACAGCCCCCCTACAAGGTGAGGCGCATGGTGCAAGCTTTTAACGTGGTTGTTGCATTTTTCAAGTGAACCCAGGCTGCGGATGTGTGTGGATGTCTTTTGAAAATGGTGGAGTAACTAGGCAGTGTGCAATTTATAGGGATTTGTTTTATTTGTACTTTTTTCCTGACTTGTGGAATGACACTGCAATAGGAAAGTACAGAAAAGCCCTTGAGGTTCATCTGAATTACATTTGATTAGGGTTCCTGCTCGTCTGCTGCGGTTCCCTTTCCATTTCTCAAGAACTTAAAGGCAGGGTATTTTTGTTACCTGTAGTTTTTTCTATGCTTTGAATTTCTGAAAGGACAAAATCTGTGTGTAGAGAGGCATATAATGTTGAAAAACTTGGAAATATGTTTGATTTAATAGCGATAACTGAAATATGTCTTTTGGACACCATTCTTTTTAGAAATTACCTGGGAGATCCAGATAGATAATAACCCGTGGTGTCAGCCATGAATTTTTTTCCCCTGATTTTTCCTGGTTTTGTTGATTTGTTTTGGTTTTTAAAACTGGATTTTATGGCTGCTTGTTTTGAGGGAGTACATTCACGTGTGATTTCTGGTTTAATTTATGGTGGTTTTCTAGAAGTACTGAAGTAAGAAAGATATAAGGATGTTTTTGCTTCTGCAAAAATTAGTTATTTTCAGTAACTAAAGAAATATGTATAAGCTATTGCATTCTTGTGTAATTAAAAAATGTTGAAAGACAAGAAATTGTTAGGAATTTCTCCTTTTTTCTTCAGTGTATTTTGTAGTCAGAACTTAGAAACTGTAATTGAATATTTTTAGCAACCTTTTTTAATATTTTAGCAGAAATGTGTTTTGAATGATGTGTAGTAACTACTACATTAGTAGTTTAAAAGCAGAGTAGAATTTTAGTTTAATGTAGCTTTTCTTCTTAAATTGGCCTAAGCTTTCTAAAACTGTAAAGAAACTTAAAGGATATTATCCTTAAGCTTATTACAGTGACAGTTGCTGTATTCTTTAATAACTGGGGAATAAAACAGAAAGTAAATACTTAATCTGCAAGAGACAGTGGTAGTCTAATCTTGTAAATGCAGTTTTCAGTTAAATCCCAGCAGTGGGGGATTTGATGTGTGAGTTTGTAACCCTTGTGATCTAATTCTTTCCCTTCTCTGCAGGCCTGTTCATATACCCATGAGCAGATTGTAGAGATGATGGAGTTTCTGATTGAGTATGGTCCAGCACAGCTCTACTGGGAGCCAGCAGAGGTTTTTCTCAAACTCTCTTGTGTCCAACTCATGCTCCAGCTCATTTCCATAGCCTGCAACTGGAAGACGTACTATGCGAGGTGAGCTGTTTGCTGTGGTGCTGTACTTGAGCACAGCAGGTTGTGGCTCTTGGGCAGGACATTGCATTTCTAGATTTTCTACCCCAATAACATTTAAAACAGGCACATCCTGGTCAGTGCTGTTTGGGCCTGTGCTGTATGGAAGTTACCACTGTGGAAGGCAGGATGAAAATTTTGAGATAGAGAGAGGGATGCCAAGATACTTCTGAAGAGCCAAAATGCCTCAGGCCTTTGATTTCTGTTTAAATTGAGTTCTGTGCCACTTTTTATCTGTCTCAAAATTTGTTTACCTTTTTGTTAGAGAGAGGCTAGAAAATGTTGCAAATATGGGATGAAATCAAGACGTATCTTAATCACAGAATGGGGTGGACCAGGATTCCCTCCTTATTTCTACTGCCTGTAGGAGCTCCTTGCCTAACACAACCTGAAAGCCTTTGAAATCTGTTTTGCTTCTGTAATTCCCTCCCTCCCTCTCAGGTTACACTCTCCTGGGTAGTTTTTGTTCTCCTGTTTCTTACCTTCTGCAGCTGTTTCCTAATTGCTGCCTGGGTTAACCCCTGCCTTTCCATACAGGCTTACAGACCTCCTCCTCTTTTCTTGAAATATTCTGCTCTCCCATCTCTTGCTAATCATCCCTTTTCATCTTCCACACACCTGTGTCTCTCTTAAACTGGTGCCTAAGTTGGTGCCTTTTTCCCTATCACAATTATCTGTTTTGCTGCTAAACAGTTTCCCTTGACTTCAGAACAGCTTGCTTCCTAGCTGACTGGTAACAGAGTATTTTGGACAGCAACGTTTCCCAACTAAGATGCAGAGGTAGAATATATTTAGGAGCTTAATTTAGAATGCTTTTGTGGATAAGTTTTAACGTTCTTACTTTTTTAAATACAAAATTACAGTGCTTTTAGGAGCCTGTAGGCTGTGTGGGATAAATGTTGGCAGACTGCAAGCAATGGTGTACATGTGAGTGCTGCCTTCTGTGGAGACCAGCCCTTTAGAAGTGGAATAAGCTAAAATCAAAAGGCACCATCAAATACAACAGACATGACTGCTTTACTTCCATTTGTTGGAGTAGAGTAGATTGAATGCTATTTTATGTTACTGAAATAACTCTGTACATGCAGCTCTAAGAAGTTCTTCTGTTGTTCTCTTCCAGGAATGACACAGTACGATATGCTTTGGATGTACTGGCCATCCTGACTGTGGTTCCTAAAATCCAGTTGCAGCTGGCAGAACCTGTGGATGTGCTAGATGAAGCTGGATCTACTGTTTCCACTGTGGGTAAGCTCAATATGGTCCTGGTGACTTACACGTTCATCAGTTGCCTTCTGCTACATGGTTTTTGGTTGGTTGTTTCTCATCTACGGTCAGACAAGGGTTAAAATAATTCACATACTCAGAATTACTGCCAAGGATGCAAATAAATGGGAGAGTGGACTGTGATTAAAATTGTGTCATGATGAACACTGTCATTGGGTTACAAATCTGGAGACACGTCTTTCTATTGCACTTGCTTTCAAGAGCCTATTAACAGGTGGGGACAAATAAACTTTTGTAATGGGACTATTAGGTTTGCTCAGCTTCCCAGAAATTTAGGTCTCCTGAGGATATGGCAGTTGAGAGTATGGGAGAGGAACAATTATTGCTGCTTGAGTTATGCTGTAACTGGCTACCTAGCAGGTTCAGTATGTAAGTGACTGACATGTGCCTGGATCAGATCCAAGGCTTATGTATTAACTGCGGCCTGATTTTTTTTTTTTTTTTTTTTTTTTTAAGGAAAGGAGAAAGGCAGGGCAGAGTACTAGATGTAGGCAACAACCAATTTCTTTTGCACAAAACCTTTCTGCAGCCAAAACCTATTCTTTGAGGGTTTAGATCTTCTGAAGCAGATGTTAAACTAGCAGGAACACCTTGGGGAAAAAAAATAAACCCAAAGTTTCATTTTTGCCTGACTTCTTTTAGAAGTTGTGATATGATTTATTTTTTTTTTCCCCCTCAATGCCATGGTCCCCTTCCTTCCTCTCTCTGTTCACTTTGTGTTTACACAAGAGAGTTGCCCTGTGCAGTAAGAATCAGAGTGTGCCTGTGCATCTTGCTCTGGTCCAGATATCTGAGGTTTTGCTCTCCTGGGCCATGCCTGATCACTCCCTCTGAAAGATTGTTTACTTACTGATGATAAAGCAGAGGAGCAGCAGTGCAGAAAAACATTTTGCCAGGGAGGCAGAAGAATGTCTTAGACTAGTTAGCAGAACTTCAGAAATTTCTAGAAGGAAGAGAATTATCGACTTTCTTCAAATTCGTTGGAAGACTCTCTTACGTGTCCGATCAACTGTGTAGAATACATTTTAAAGTACTTAAGAAACTATTTCTTTCCCTCACTAGGTATTAGTATCATCCTTGGAGTTGCTGAGGGTGAGTTTTTCATCCACGATGCCGAGATTCAGAAATCAGCCCTTCAGATCATCATCAATTGTGTCTGTGGCCCAGATAACCGGATCTCCAGTATTGGGAAATTCATCTCTGGAACTCCTCGGCGAAAGCTTCCTCAGGCCCCCAAGAGCAGTGAGCACACGTTGGCCAAGATGTGGAATGTGGTGCAGTCCAACAACGGCATCAAAGTGCTGCTGTCGTTGCTGTCTGTGAAGATGCCGATCACCGACGCTGACCAGATCCGGGCGCTGGCCTGCAAAGCCTTGGTGGGGCTGTCGCGCAGCAGCACCGTCCGGCAGATCATCAGCAAGCTCCCCCTGTTCAGCAGCTGTCAGATCCAGCAGCTGATGAAGGAGCCTGTGCTGCAGGACAAGCGCAGCGAGCACGTGAAGTTCTGCAAGTACGCGGCGGAGCTGATCGAGCGCGTCTCGGGGAAGCCCTTGCTCATCGGCACCGACGTCTCTCTGGCTCGGCTGCAGAAGGCGGACGTGGTGGCCCAGTCAAGGATCACGTTTCCTGAGAAGGAGCTGCTGCTGCTGATTCGGAACCATCTCATCTCTAAGGGCCTGGGAGAAACGGCGTCCGTCCTTACGAAGGAGGCTGACCTGCCCATGACTGCAGCATCTCACTCGTCTGCCTTCACCCCCGTGGCGGCCGCTGCCTCTCCCGTGACTCTGCCTCGCACTCCCCGCATAGCGAACGGCATCTCGGCCCGGTTGAGTAGCCACACTGCTGTAGGTTCCACTGCCACCTCTGTCCATGCTCAGGCAAGGCCGTCGGCATCCCAAGGTCCACCTGCCCTTCCGGGCCCTTCTTACACCAGCAACTCTCCTCTGATTGGCAGGATAAGCTTTGTGAGGGAGAGGCCGTCTCCCTGCAACGGCAGGAAAATCAGAGTGTTGCGACAAAAATCGGACCATGGCGCCTACAGCCAGAGCCCAGCTATCAAAAAGCAGCTGGACAGACACCTTCCTTCCCCACCCACGCTGGACAGTATAATCACAGAGTACCTTAGGGAGCAGCACGCCCGCTGCAAGAACCCTGTTGCCACCTGTCCCCCTTTCTCTCTCTTTACTCCCCACCAGTGTCCTGAGCCAAAACAGAGGCGCCAGGCGCCAACTAACTTTACCTCACGGCTGACCCGCAGGGCAGCCTTTCCGAAGTATGGAGGGGTGGATGGTGGCTGCTTTGATAGACACCTTATATTTAGCAGGTAAGGAAGAGAAATGTTTTGTGGTCCCTCTCAGGATGCACCCTGTGCCAAAAGGCCTTACTTGGATTCAGGCTCTGCAGTCCCACAGCGGAGTATCCTTGGAGAGAGAAGTGTTTTAATTCACAGTGACAGTGTTTTAATTCACAGAACCCTGAAAGGCATGTTTAGAAGTTGTTCTGTTTGTCCTTACTACTGACCCTTAGTACATAAAGCACACTTCATTTTCAATATCGTGTTAATTCATGAGCAACATTGACTGCTGAAGCTCGAAGCTCTTTGTTCTCCTTTGGAAGGTAAGTGTGTAACACCAGTTTTCCATGAGAGTGTAGCAGAGCCTTGAGGATGGTTGGCTGACAGATGCAGGACAGTGGAATCTATATTTTGCTCTCGCAGCTGAATCTTCAGCACTGCAAATTGCCATTTTATGTGGCCTTTCTTTTCTGAGGTTAAATTGGAAGGTGATGTAAACTTTATAAAAATAAAGACGACACATTCATGAAAGCATCTTCACAGTGAAACCAGTGTCAGAGTGTCACTGTGGGAAGTTACAATGTCAGGAGGTTATTTGGCTGATGTGCTCTTGTATTGAGTGTTTCAGAACTGTTAGGAGTTTTTTTTGCTGGCTGTCTGTACTTATCCAGGTGGTGGCATTACAGGGTTTCCATCAATCCAACCTTGAAGATGGACTCCAGGTGCTTCAACTTAATGATGTGCTTTTACAGAAGTACTAAGTAGTGCTAAACAAACCCTGAAAGGTTCCAAACACTGTTGTAACATACTCACTTGAGCACTAGTCTTACAACTGATACTTACCTTGCTCTAGAAGAAAGCTGTAACTTGTACTTACATGATTTTTAAGGGCTGGATTTAGTATCACAGCACTTCAGTTTTGCTTTTCTTCTCTCTTTTGGGTGACCCCTGTATTTTTGCCTTCTCCAGGTTCCGTCCAATTTCTGTGTTCAGGGAAGCAAATGAGGATGAGAGTGGCTTTACCTGTTGTGCATTTTCTGCAAGAGAACGATTCTTAATGCTGGGTACCTGCACGGGGCAGTTGAAACTCTATAATGTGTTCAGTGGACAGGAAGAGGCCAGCTACAACTGCCACAACTCTGCCATCACGCACCTTGAGCCATCCAGGGTAAGCAATTACAGACCTGTTCTGATTTTTAAAAATTCTCACTGCCTAAAGCCCAGACATGTTCTGGGCCCATCTGGACATGTACATCCAAAATGCACCTCCTGGCTGGCCTGCAATGCCTGTCATTGAAGTACCTGTGGTAACTGTATACTCCTTCTCTTGTTCTACAGTTAATATTTTTCTTCCCAAGATGATAGAAGAGATACACGGTGTCTGTGTGCCTTTATAAGAAATTACTATATATGTCTGCAAGTGGAAAAAAGCTTAAACTGACTATTTAAGATAGGCATGAGATAAAGTGTCAGAATTTATATAACCTCCCTTTGCTGGAGAAAGAAATCTTTTGGGGGATGATTCTAGGAAGAAATAAGATACTGATTTATAAGAAGAATGGACTCCACTCACAGGGCATTAACATTCAGTCATGGATTATTCTGTTTGTCTGTTTTTAACATCATAGATATTCCCATTGTTATTAACACTGTTATGTTTTATTTTGTCTGCCAAGGGCTCTTTATATTATACATGGTATTAGATACCTAGATTTTTATCCCTATAGGAGCAGTTTATTAAGCACAGAGTTCCTTCCTTTATCGTGTATGTGTAAAGTAAATGTGTAGAGGTAAAATTAGAACCTGTGTTTTCCCTCCTTCCTCTTCCACTCCAATCTGGAAATCCAGGATGGATCTTTATTGCTGACATCTGCTACGTGGAGCCAACCTCTGTCTGCGTTGTGGGGAATGAAGTCTGTCTTTGACATGAAGTAGGTATACTCTGGTTCAGCTGTGGGATATGCTGCAGTTAGAACAACAATTTGCTATGGGAAGAAACTCTGAATAACAGAATAGCACAGATCTCATAATGTCTCTTGTGAAAAGTAAAATGTGCTCCCTTTCTTGTGTTAGCATCTTCCCTATTTTATTGTGTACACATAAAGTAAATTTTAACTAAATTCTAATTACCTGTTTAATGCAAAATAGAACAGTAAAATCACTGTTGCTTCTGAAGGCAAAGAAATATGTTTGTGTTTTTATTCTCATGTTTGTAAATTACCTTGACAGTCCTTCTCTAGCTAGTTCAGAATTTGACTAACAATGGTGATTTGCATTGGGAAATTTTTAGACCTGCCACAAGCTATTTCAGTCCTGGATAAAGCTATTTAAAATCTGTTTCAGTATTTACAACTGTTCCTTTCCATTAAAAAAACTGGTAGAAGGCTCTTCATTTTTAAAAGGTTTGACTGTTGTCTGCCTTAGCTGTAAGCAGCTGTTTTTGTGTGACCTGTTTGGGACCATTCTTCAGAGAAAAGGCTACACGAGCCTCAGGCCTGCATGTGTGTTTGAATGTTCATGATGCCATTCATTGCCCAGTCCTCCAGACAGTGTTGTGTTTATGGCAGACCATGTTGATGACAAGTCTGTGAATTTGCTGCTTGTGGTTTTGTCACTGGTCTGGTGTAAAGACTCTGTCTGTAAGAGAGATTTCCCTGCAAGTGCCAGTGGAGCATTTCAGCACTGTCATTTCTGCAGTCAGTGGAAAGGAGAGTGTTTTCTACATGTCTAGTTTTCTCTGTTGTTGAAACCTGTGCTGGAGGTGTTGGGGTTGTGTTTGGTTCACGTAGAATCTGCAGTTCCCTGACTTTTTTTACTGCCTCTGTCTCCAGGCATTCCTTCCCTGATGACCACTATGTGGAGTTCAGCAAGCACTCTCAGGACAGGGTCATTGGCACAAAGGGAGACATTGCACACGTAAGTACCAGGAAAGCTCGTGGTTGTGAGGCTGTGACAGGAATATAATCCTCCAGAGAATCTGCTTTGGTTTGTTCATTTGAGAGAGATCATGCAGGACTTTTTTCTCCTAAGTTGCTTTCTTTGCATGATTTTTCAGTAATAATAATAATAAAGTTCTACTGTAAACAGTTGGTCACTCAGCAGCTGGGGGAAACGACCTATTTTAAGTATCCTTCTTTTGCCCTCCCAAATTTGCAGCTTGTTTTTGAGTAATTTAATTTTACCACTATATTTTCAGAGACTGCTGTTATGGTTTTTGTGTGAATACCTGCAAATTGGACAGATGCAGGCTGCAGAGAGGTTCTGCTGCTTCTCAGTGCTAATTTGCATTTCTTGTAGGCACTGTCTCTGAGTATTTGCATAAAAAGTAGTCATGAAATATAACTTAATCAAATTATTCATAATTTTACATGCTACTCTGATTTGCATAAGTAAACTCTCCATTCCAGCCCAGTTTTTAACTTGGATTTAGCTGAAAGTCATATCAGTTTGTGTACTGTGTTTATCTGGTAAATAGATTTGTTTTCCAGTTATAGAGAGTTTGAACAAGAGCTTGGCTCCAAGGGCTTTTACAGACCCAGTTTATCTGAGGAGATGATCATAAACCCTTTTTACTAGTTAAAATCCTTTTTATATTCCAACAGTTTGTTGTGACAGAGCTCAGAAAGTTGCCTTTCTGTATAGATGCCAGGAATTTTAACTCCTTTTCTACAGTTTTGGGGTTTTTTTTCCCCTCACTGTGTGCTTTGGAGTTTTAATGTTTGTAAATACCATCTGCTCTGAAAGCAGTTCCATTTCTGAAACAGTTTTTGGCTAAGTGGTACCTTGTGACTGCAGCTTCCCAGCCCACTCCTCATAGCAGGGTTAGTTTCTTTGGAACTCATCCTGATTGTGGTAAACATGTCAGTGAACCTGCAGTAAGCTGAATCCTGGCCAGAACTTGGGAGACTTAGTTCCAGCTGTGAAAAGCTCTTAAAGGGCTGGTAGGAAGGGTGATTTATGGAATGCTGTCATGTGAAAGGGAGAATGGGGTGATGCTAGAAGAGGGAACGTGGGGTGATCTTAGACACAAGTATATTACAAATTGTGACTAATCTTTCTTTTTCTTTTTAATCTAAAAGATCTATGATATTCAGACTGGCAACAAGCTATTGACTCTGTTTAACCCAGATCTTGCCAACAACTACAAGAAGAACTGTGCCACCTTTAACCCTACTGATGATCTTGTCCTAAATGATGGTGTCCTCTGGGATGTCAGATCAGCACAAGCCATCCACAAGTTTGACAAATTCAACATGACTATCAGTGGTGTTTTCCATCCCAACGGGCTGGAGGTCATAGTCAACACTGAAATTGTATCCTTTGGCCACTGTGGTAACTGAGATGCTGGGACCTAAACAACTGGTGGATGAACAAGTAGCTGTTTTCAGAAGTTGTGTTAATGGTCTGTGTTACACGTTATGTGTGGTAACTGGAATCTGTGAATCAAAGGAGTAGGGACTATCAGACAAGTTACTAATTTAAATCTAATTTCTGCCTCTGATACAGGAAAAATACAGGGAAAATACTTGAGAGAGAGAGAGGGAGCAAGAGAGAATTTCTTTTCTGATATACTCCATAATACTTCTGCTCTCTTCCCATCCCTTACCAAGATTAGCCTTGAAGCTACTGCAGTAACCTCTCGTGACTGGGAATGGCATTTTGAGTAAGAGCTTTTTCATTTTGAACACATGGAAGGGAGTTGTGGTGCTAAAATCCAACTCTGGTTCCATCATATTTGCAAGAAAGCGGCAGTGAAGTTTCTTGAACACAGTCAATCATTTCTTTGCCACTGTGTTGGAAAGAGTTTGTAAACTTTGTTTGTTGCTCCTTAGCCTGTGTTTTTTCAGTGGGACCTCCGGACTTTCCATTTGTTACACACAGTACCTGCACTGGACCAGTGTCGTGTGGTCTTCAACTATACTGGCACAGTGATGTATGGAGGTAGGACTTCTCAGCCTTACGTCACTCTCCTTGGTCCCCTCTTGTTTGAGATAAGTAGATGCTTATTCAATGAAACTGAAAGCTTCAGAGAGTGTTTAACCCCAGACCTTACTGGCATGTGTGAACTGGATTTTTTCCAGGATGTTCACGCTACATTTATTGCTGACAAAGCCAGTTTTCTGTAACATCAGCAATATCACAACTAATTTGTGAGACTAAAAAGCAACCTATTGTATAATGGCAGATCTGGTGATGCTTGAGAAAATAATTTTGTCCTCTGTATTAGTTTCGATGATCTACTGTAGTATCAATAAAGGCAGCTCTGGAAGAGTAGATATTAAATGGGTCTTGCCAAGCTATTAAATGTAAAGAAAATTCCTGTCAGAGTCTGGCTTGATCTTAAGTTGATTAATGATAGTGACGAACGGAAGGCAGATTTGTAGAATAATCTTTCCTTGTATCAGCTATGTTGCAGGCAGATGATGAGGATGACCTTCTGGAGGAGAGAATGAGAAGTCCCTTTGGCTCTTCTTTCAGGACATTTAATGCAACTGATTATAAACCCATAGGTAAGAGAGGAGCAAATAGCTTGGTCTGGAGGTTTGAAGGTTTATTGCAAGTTCTACTTACTAACATTCACTTCTCTCCCTTGCACGTGTGAGAAAATAAACTGTGGCCTGTTCTGATTAAAGCACAAGAGTTGGGTTTAACACTGAAATAATTTCAATTATCATATCCCATTCAGTGTCTGATTGTCTTACTTGATGATGTTCAGGAACTCTGGCTTTATTTTCCTTTCTTCTTTCCAAGTAAGGCATAATCTGAGATAGTAGGACATTTGGCCAGGATGGCACTGGTCTTATTGCAGAAGGAGCCCTTTCTTCAGCTCCTGGAGCAGTGCTAATTACTGCTATGGACATAAGCAAATGTGGCTTTTGTTATTGAAATTGTGGCTTTTTGTTATTGTGACACGGGTCACAACTCAGTCCCTGCTTGCCACCTATTCTGAAAGATGATCTGTTGTTTACTGTGCTTGGGGAAGCCAATAAATGTACTCTCAAGGGAGGAGGCTCTGTGCAGAGCAGGTTAAGATTTTACATGGCTGTTTTCCACAATATTCTCCCAACAATTCTTTATTACATTGAATTAGTTACAAATGTTCATTTCACTTCTATTTCAGCTGTTCTTTCTTGTCCTAAGATTGTATTATCTGCTTTTACACCTTTTTTTTTCACTGAGCATTAAGTAACCTGCAGTTAACCACTGAGTTTGTTCTGTGATGTTTTCCAGCCACCATAGATGTAAAGAGGAATATCTTTGACTTGTGCACAGACAGCAAGGACTGCTATCTGGCTGTCATTGAGGTAAAGCAGCTAAGAATAAATTTTGGCCTCTGTAGCTGTAGTTTCAGTGCAGTGCTTGTTTCTTTTTTGGAGTTCCTGCTGTTAAATTTATGTCCTAAGCAGTGGTGGTGTTTTGATGATGATAAAGATGTTGTTAGTTTTTCGTTTTCTACCCACTGCAGTCTTGTTTTGCTGCCTCTCATTCCTTAAACTTCCAAACACATTTGTTTCTCTTCTTCAAACTCTTCCCACTTTATAATGTGCAGAGGTTTTCCTTCTCAGGAGCATAGGGAAAAATGCATTTTTCCTATGTATAGCAGTATTATTGCAAATTGAAACGTGCATTGTACCAAATAACTGGGAAATAAAATCTTTGTGGGGATTCCCATGGAACTTTTCTGTGAATCACTCTTATTGTTCTTTTTACATTTGTCTTCCTAGCAACATCCCACAAGCTAAGGCTTGAAGGGGAGATTACTGAGTGAAACTTCTGGCTTGTTAGGGATCCAGTTCTTAGCCCAGTAATACGTTGTCAGGACCCAGTTTCTTGACACCTGACTACACACATGTAATGATTAATTTAAAATCCTGTCAACTTCAGATTCTGAACCACTGATCCTCACAGACCAAAAGAGCAAGTCAAGAACCTGTAGCAGGTCAAACTTCACGTTTAACTACTGAAGTTGGAGATGGCAACGTTATCAGACCAAGAAAATTTTCTTTTATGGGAGTAATTGGAAATGCTATTTCAGGGAATGTGGTTGCTGGGGTGTCACTGCTGTCTTCTGGAACTTTCTCTATATGACAGCTTGTAGCATCCTCTCAGTGCATGTGGTTCCTTGAGACCAAAAAGATTCAGTTTTAGTGCTAATTGTACTGCTGCTGGCAAATGGGAGAGGGGGAGTTTGGTCATATGACTGAGATCAGATGTAGCATTGAATATGAAAGCTGAGGTTAATTCCTGGGGCTAACTGCTGTGTGGGCATCTCCCCTTCAGAATCAGGGCAGCATGGATGCCATGAACATGGATACGGTTTGCAGGCTGTATGAAGTGGGCCGGCAGCGTCTGGCAGAAGATGAAGAGGATGAAGAGGAAGATCAGGTGAGAAGCACAGCACTAACCTGGGTGTTCAAGAGTAGCTGTTAGGCCTTGACAAGTGTTCATTTATTACCCAGAAAGTACAGAGGCCTCATTTGGTCTCACTTAATGTGAAGTAGATCACTTTACTACCCGTGTAAACTCAGGCTGTGTGAACAGTAACTTTGTGCACGGTAAACTAACACAATCATTAGAGTTTATTGATTAATTTCCTTGATATTGCAGTCTTGGTCAGAAGCTCTGCTGTTTGTTCTGCTTTTTTTTTTTTTTTTTAAGTATTTGGACACCCAGCAGAGACAGTAGTGCTTGATGTTTTCCTTTTTTCAATTCCAAGTCTCATATTTGGGCATAACTTGTCACTGGTTTCTGAAGGAGATGTAACTTGTGGCTAATGCAGTGAAACTGCACAGTACTTGTACACTGCAGAATGTTTTAAGAATTTTCAAAAGGGCTGCAGGTTTGCTCTGGGGTGTGTTGGTTTTCCTTCTCAGATCAGCTGTTTGATCTCTGGCAACTTGACAAAAGAGCGAAGAACTGCAGTAAGTGCCCCTCTGGTGCAGCTGGTAGTATATGCACAGTAGCACAGAATGCTTACTGTACTACAGTGAGAATTAAAATTTGTAGCTTTTTGGATGTCAGGTGTTTTGTGGGTTTTCTTTTGAAAGGCAAAGACCTTATGCTTCTATTCCCTAAAGATTTTAAATGCATTATCCTTTGCTCTATGCTGTCTGCATTCTAGTAAATGATACATTTGTATCTCCTGTGAGAAAAGCTGACTTCACCTTTTTCCAAAGAATGCCAGAAGGTAATACTTTTTTTTTCCAGACTGTGTGGAAAGCTGGATTTCTGATACCCTTTCTGGGTCTGAATTTTCCTGTTGCTAGATTAAAACTTGTACTTGCTAGTTCAGAAGACTGCAGGTCCCAGGAAAGAGTAATTTTCTTTGCAGTTAGTTTTTGTTATTACAATTTCACTCTAATTCTAAAGATAAAGCAGCAGTTCTGGTGTGGGTGTGCAGTTTGTGTCCTGGCCTCTGAATGTGCTACAAGGTTGCATTTGAAGTCTTGGCATTCTTTTGAAATTGCTGGTCATTTTTTCTATCCCTAGATTGGATGGGTTAAAAGAGTAGAATTTCTTGGGAAGCAGTGAAGAGAGAGGAAAGATTACTATTCCTTCCTTCCTTTCTACTTCCCAGCCACCCACTGCTTGCCTTGGGTGATAGTTTCTATTTTTGTCTCTGCTTCCACATTTTTGTCCACTTTCTGTATATTTTTGTAAGCTAATTCATATTTGCATGATAAAATTAAAAAAAAAATAGTAGCAGAAACAGGTTTTGAACTGTACAATAATTAACCAGCACTGTTTTGCAAAATCACTGGTAAGTGTTGACTCAAGGGGAGATCTGTGTTTGTGTAAGGCAGTCAATGGTTCCAGGCTGTAACACCGGGTACCCAGCAGAGATAAGGGGTCTGTCACCCATCAGGTGTGACTGGGGACACTTCCTGTCTTATAGAGGTGGCCCCAGGCAGAATTTACGTGTGCTGAAAGCCTGTCTGTAAAGCTGATGGAGTGTTCAAACAAAGCTGCTCCGGGATTTGCAAGCTAAGAGTGACTAATTGATCTTGCATAATTGCTGGGGTTTATGGTCTCCATTTCTGGGGTCTGTAGGTGTTTCCTAGATGGCAAATAGGGATGGTTGCAATCAGATTTCTTTTAAAAAGAGATTTGGTTTTAATATAAACACTTATAAGCCCAAATTCAATTCAATCTATGTATATTTAGCAAAACATAAACTAGTGTTTTGCTCTCTGTCCCATAGCTGTTCCATGCTGTTCCTCCAGGTTTGTTCTGCCCTTAGGCTTACAAAATACAGCTTTTGTCTCCATAGAGACGTCCAGCATTGAGCTAGAATGAGGAGAGGTTTTCCAGAAGAAAGATAGAATCCCTCTGGCACGCTTGTCTGTTGAGACCAATGAAAGTAATTTGTTTCCTGATGAAAGGATTTCTCTGTGTCTACATAAGATCACACATATGTAGGTGTTCACTATTTGCCTAGTTAGTGTCTGTGATTTAGAGTTTGAAAAATTGGTTGTAACCTTTGAAGACTGTTGGGACTTCTCATGGGGATTCTAAAACCACTTCTGGCTGAAAAAAGATGCTGTCTGATCTTTTTCTTGAAAATTGTGGGGAAAATCCATATGAATCAACATGAATCTGGTATCTTTTTGGTCAAGGTTTTTAGAGCAGATACTAATCTGTTCAATCCCTGTGTGTTCACACCTTGACTTGGTGTATGTGTGTATTTTTCTATCTGACCTAGAGAGGTCCATGAGGACCTTTTTTAGCCTGTACAGAAGGAGGTGAGTACTCAGATAGAAGGATGTCTGATGGGCAAGCCTAGCTCAGAAGTCATGTATCCAGAATAAAATTGCTTTAAAAATTGTGCTAGACAAGTTAAGAACGGTGGAGAAAAATATCTGCCTGGCATTTATCTTATTTAAAATTTTAATGCCTCATGATGTCAGTTGTGACAGATGTCAGCTGATAGCTCTGTGGCAGGTTTTTGAAAAGCAAGAGGCTGAGTGTCTTTAAAATGAACCTAGTGGGGATGTTTGGTCTATAGATATCTTTCAATTCCTTCTGTAATTTAAGAAACAAAACTCTACTCTTCCTTTCTCCAGCCAAATCTTGGAAAATCAATTGATCTGCTCCATAAATTGCCCTCAGATGAAGTGATCGGGCTGACCCAGCTGGTTTGTGTGTGGTGCTGCTGCAGCAAATGTTTGTGGGTTTATTGGCAGTGCTGGAGAACAGCACCACTCTGGCTGGGTTCTTCCCTGGTGTTGAAGTACCCTTTCCTGTGAGGTCTCTGGAAAGCTGCCTTTCCCTAGGTATGGCCAGCAATCCAGAGCTGTTGAACAGAGCAAATGCTAAAGGACACTGATACTCTGTGGTCTTTACTTACTGTGGTAACTAAGGGGAAGTGAAGATGTCTCGTGCTTAGCAAGAGTCTGTTTGCAAGCTCTTTTGTTGGATGTTTTACTCTAGAAATACTAGTCCTTGTGCCTTGAACTTCCATGAGTTTTGTGTATTATCTTGGTGCTGGGTCCATCAGCAACTGACTGTCTTACTCACAAGTATTTGCAAAACTATGTTCAGTCTATGTGGAAATATATAAAGGTTTCTTATTTTTCAGTCTGGCAGCAAATTATTCTTCCTCCTGTATTTGCCACTGTTTTGATACACTCCTTCAAAGTTAGACTTAGCAAAAGTCAGGTGTGTATCTGAGCTACTAGTACGGATCCTGGACCATCTTTGGTGGTTAGCTTGCTCTATTCTTACTTATTTCTCTTTCTTGTCTGATTAGGATACCCTGTTTCTCTTGGTAATCTACTGTCTTCTGCAGTGAGGCAGTCCAGGGGTTTCAGAGGAAATGTTGGGTGCCCCAGGTTAGAAAAGGAACCAGAAATATGAAATGGTCAGAAAAGCTAAACCCAGTGGAAGTGGCTAAACACAGAGTAGACTCAAAACTGAGCTCTGGATAACGTGATCTTCTGAGTGGCTTTTGGGATTTTCAGTCTGTGCGTTTTTACTTCCCTATTTTCGTTTTCCTTTCCATACTGGTGGTTTAAGGCCTGTTTTTTCTCTTTGTGGTACGTGTGGGTGATACATCTGTGAGGCTCAAGTAGCATTCTCAGTTATTGTCATGCTCAGGGAGATTTATGGCTTCAGCAGCAGATTGTTTCACCTAGCTGTCCCTGTCCTATAAAGTGTGTTCTACTTCTTTTGCCAGAACTGAAGAACTGTTAATTATCCTGCAGTGCTTCTGGGCTATCGAAGTGGTGATGGTAGGTGTGTAATTTGTCTTTTTGCATTGGTTTAGAAAATTCTAGGTGATGGGAAATGAAAGCTTTGCAGACAAGGCAATAAAGACTCAAAAGACAATCACTATTCTAACATATGGTTTAGCCAGGATGGGGAATGTTTTCCTCAGATTTCTATGTGGTCTTCGTGATCCCAGGTTTTTTTTTTTTAAGGATTCTCCCCCTATCTGCCTGCAACAGCAATTCACCTGTACTTTTATTGCTGTTGTTTTATATGGTTGGTTTAGTTTTTTTTCATGTGGATATTGATTTGCTGGGGGAAAGACCCCACAAACGTTAATCCATGTTGGCACAAGTATTTGGGACCCATCAGACCCTGCGAGCTGACTCGTATGATTTATGCCATCAGGGACCCTTAACTAAGAGGGTCCATTTCAGGAGCTGTTCCTGTAACACTGAAAGATATGGTTTGATTTGAGATCTTGCTCAAGATAAAGTGGTTTGCAGAGTAATAGCTGGGAACAAGTATTTTCAGACAAATGTCTCAAGTGATAATAAATATGTGTTTATTGCACACCTTAATAGGAATCTTTGAGCTTAGTGGCAGCCTAAGTAAAGAGTGGTTTCTATCAAAGACCTTTTAACAGAACAGATACATCTTTTGAACAGGCATCCTCCAAAACACATTTTTAAAGGAAAATTAGTTCTCAGTACCTATACTTTTTACCACGTTTTTTAGAGAGTAGCAAATAACTGTGGCTGCTATTCTACTGTTTCAAAATATATTTTTAGTAGCTCTCAGTGCAAACAGAGGAAATTCTTAGGGAAGTATTTGGAGTTTTCAGAAGGGTAGAGTTAGTATTATGGAGTAAAACAGCTTCAGCAGAGATAAAAGCATATTCTGCCTGTTCAGTGACAGAAATCAAAGGTGTCCTTCCTCTCACCTAACACATCTTTCTAGAATTCCCAGAATAACTGGGATCCAAGAAAATAAAAGCTGCCTCAAGTGTGATGAGAAATGCCAGTCAGAAGCTTGAAAAAATAAAGGAACAAATTCTTGTTCATAAAGAGAGAGTTCATTTACCTGCCAGATTTTGAAATTCCTTTATGCACTTTTGTTCTTTGCCATGGAATTAAAGGAATGAGCTTATTTTTGTGAGTGAGAGTGTGAGATCAGTGAGAGGAAGGAAGAGAAGCAAATTGAGAAATTGTTCCTAGTTCTGTACCCCATATATTATCTCTGAGCCCTACAGCACAGAGAATCAACAGTCACATTAACACATTTATCTCAAGTGAAATGATGGCTTGCGCGTGCCTCAGAGAGAACAGTGACTGGAGTCAGACTGATCATCATCAGGTAAAATGGAAACATTCCATGGGCAAAGCCAGAGTTTGATCCCAAGAGTCCCAGCTGAACCTCCTGATCCTTCAGAGGCCCATTCCCTTTAAAGTTTTTGTTTGTCTGTATTGTGGATGCTTCTTCATTCATCACAGGTAAGTTTAGACAAGGTAAACCTGCTTAGCCTAAGAGATTAACTGCTTTTTATTTCTCCACTCCATGTTTTGCCTCTGTGACACACTGTACGCTGTGTGCTGTTTCCTGTATTAAATCTGCACATACCTACACCTGCATAGAAGCCCATGGTAAGATTCCTTGCTTGTTACATATAGCAACTCCTGCATATTCCCAGGCTTCTACCTTTTTAGCTCTGTGATCTCATTAATGGCTACGAAGAAGTAGAAATTCTAACACTGAAGTGGCAAAGAAAGTAAAAGCAGGTGCAGCCCTGTAGTGTGAGGGAGATGAATACATAGAATGAATTTAATGGTACGTAATAGGAAATGGGTTTGCTGGCTGAGGGAAGGATGGACACCAGATAATCTGGGATGTGAAATTCCTTACATGCCTGACCAGGGAGTGTGTTGGCTATATTTAAGCTTTTTCTACTGCCCCTTGTTCAAGGAGTGTTAAGAAGAGGTTGGGGGAGGACTTGGGTAGAAACTTCTAAGTGACTGAAAACCAGACTGGGTCACTCCTGAGAACTGCGTGGCAAAGACTCAGAAAGTACCAGCGTGCTACACAGCTGCTTTGGGAGCAGGGAGAACAGCTGTCAGGAGATATGACAAGAGGATTGTCTATGGAGAAAGATAAATTGCTAATATTCCTCTGGAGTGAAACATTCTTCAGGGAACTGGTATTTGAACAAAAATCATATGTTCTTTTTTATAAAAGCAAAGCCCCTTCCCAAGGTGGAAATAGGGAGTAACTAAAATAATAGTGATAATCTGGAGGGGATTAGATTACTGGAAATGAGCTTGCTTTGCTATAGGAGAAACTTGGGAAAGGAGGGTGAAAGAGGGGGAGAAGTAAACAAATAAATTGACCAAAATAATGAGGTTATGGGAAACATGAATTTCTTTAAAAAGAAAACAAACCTAGATGAAATAAGGAACTCAGAGAAGCAGATACTTTCCAGCAGATGATTAGACCTGGCTACAAATATCCAGAAGAGAATTAAGTGTGAGCTGAAAGATTTGAAATGGTGGGAAAAGCTTCACTGACATTGGGTTAAGTGTTTTGAAGGTAGAGAAAAGGCAGCCTCATAGAGGAAAGTAAGAATAGTGAGAGCAGTACCATATGGCTTGATTCAAACTGAGAGGTGCAAGACAGACTGTTTTAAGGGACTGTTGCTGGAAAGCAGCTGCAGGTGAGAGGTGTTGATGGAGGTGAGCAGGGAGCTGGTCACAGCTGAGCAGTTCATAAAGCAGTCACAGGAAGCTGGGCAGAGAACTGTTGATGCAATGCTTTGTTTTGCACTGTGAATCAGCTCCTGGTAGAGGAAAAAAAAGTGAATGAAGTGTGAGATGAAGCTTTTTGTAACAGCTGAAGCCATGTAAAATAAGCAACAAAACAGTGACCTGTAAATCTCAAAACTGAATAAATATCTCCAGCCTGAATATCAACAATCAAAAAAGACCTGTGGGATCTTCTCTTGGCAGTTAAAGGCCAGCCTAGTATAAATTTGAGAGATTATGTAATCTGCAGTGGAGAAGTCTCAAATTCTGTTCACGTGGTCATAGCTTCTTTTTTTGATTCAAGAAATGTAAAAAAACTCTACAAATAAAGTCTTAAGAGTGCTTAAAAGGAGGCTGGTCTATTTTTATATACTGCAGCTCTGAAATGCTGTAAGTCAGACTTCCTGGAAGCACTTTGTACATACACTAATTTAGTATTTGAATACATTACAGAAATATGTTAAGATCCAAAAGTTAAAGTTCTGCCTAGGTAATGTGTTTTACATCAGTTTGAATAAGTGAAATACTGGGGGTTTTCTGAGCCTTTGAATAATTTTTGAGAGCTGAACCCCAGGGAATACATTAATTATCAATAATCTGTACTACCTAAAAGGACAAATTTTGTGGATTTTGTATGTGCAAAATGATTGGGTAAAGGGGGACAGTAAGAAAGTCTGTGATGATGATGATGGAAACTGATGAAGGCTGTGCAAACAAGCATCAAAGAGCAATATGGGAGAAAACATATAATACTTGAACAAGTGCAAAAGGTATTTACTAAGCTCTGAAAGGGCTGTAAAAACTAGCAATATGAAGAATTAGGTCAAGCATTTTTTTTTGTTCCAGTGCAGCCACCCCAGTATTTTCCTTTCCTTTAGGGGATGTTCTTTATAGTTTTTTCCTTTGTGGCTAAAAATGATAAATTAATTGAACCAAATCTACTCTGCTTTCTGAATCGTTGTGTAAGATTGCAAACTGGTAGTAGAGTTAAGGTACCAGTAATTTGCTTTGAGATGATCTTGAGATAATCCTTTGCTATGTAATCAACTTCTCTGTAAGTTTATGTCCAACTTTTGTTGTACTGCTACATCTCTGTAAATCTTCCTATATGCAGGCATGATACAAAGGTGATGGGAATCACTTTTACCCTCTTAATCATCCTCAAAGCAGTTCCAGGGTCATGGACTGTGTGTTGAAGCTGCTTATATGTTACTGTGTTCATGAGTTAGTGAATTTGGATGAGTTAGTGAGTGTTGAGAGATTTATCTCTAAAATGCAAACTTAAATTATTGTTCCACTCTGCAGTTTGATTCTAGAACTGATAGTTCCTGCATCCTTTATGCTTGTCTAAAATCTATAACTGACGATACTATACATTACTAACTTACATTCTTAGGACCTTTTGAGTTAAACTGACACAAACGCTTTGTATAGATGGTCTTTTTCAGCTTAAACTAGTCTTTAATAGTTAACCAATTTCTGAGTTACACTGGGGCCTGTCCCTTTGTGGACATCCTATGCTGTGGATAGTTACTTCACAATAAAATTGCAGCCTCCTTCTTTGCTCTCCCCTTACAATTATAACTGGGTTTTGGTTTGTTCTCTTGTTTGCTTTAAATTGTCACCTTTGTCTTTGTTCATTACCTTGTTTTTGCATGATGTTTTTGCTTTAGCTGGGGTGAAATACTCTGTAAGTATTTATGCAGGGAGCGGGGCCAGGAAGCCATTTTGGGTAGGAAATAGGGTGGGTGTTCTCAAGATGAAAATTCCTTTACGATAATTGTGACCCTGTGTTTTTGATGAGCAGGGAGAGTTTGCCATCCAGGTGTGTTGACACCTGCATCGGTGACGTTGTGTATGCTGGACATGAACAGGAGTAACACTGCAGTGTTGGAAAGATAACACAGAAACCCCCTAGTACTCATAGCCATTAATTAATAATATTAATACATATCTCTGTCATATCCAATTACAAATTTGAGTCTCATTAGGGGTCAATGAGTACTCTACTTAAAATTACTCTACTCTTGACATATATGAAGGTAAAACTCTTTAATCCAAAGTTTAAGTATCTACAGCTAATTAATATACCTGAATCCTAGTGTAACTAAAACGGGGAGCAGTGTGACATCCTTAATTCAGAAGCTTGAACTCCATCATGTCCCTCTGAGTGTTGCCTGCTCTATTTAAGAGGCACTGCTAGATTTTTTCTTTTTCTTTTCTTTTTTCCTCTGTCATAGCCTCAGGTTGAGATTGTTTGTAACCTTCCATGAATTCCATGGGAAGACAGGGGTTTGGTCTGGCTGCACTGCAGTCATGGTGCACCTGGCTGTAGCACAGGGCACATACAGGGCTGGGACTAATGTTTTACAGGGGGAAGGTTATGAGATGGCCAGTTTGGGATTGCGTAGTTATACTCTTGTGCCTTCTGCAAAGGGAACTGGCAGCTGTGGAGTAGCTTCTGTTAGAGAGGGAGGAAGATATTCTCTAAGGAAGCAGAGGAGGAATGTGAATACTCCATGAACAGTTCATGTTCTGATTCAAGCAAATTTTCAACCCAAATAGAAGAATATCTTTAGGCATCTAAAAGAGTTAGTGATGGCTGAAGCAATTCCTTAGTATTGTTTAAGTCCTCTGGAGTGTGCTGGTCCATGGGTTCTGTGGATCAGTTTATTCCAGTGAGGAAGATGAGCACAGGTGTCTGGATGTTTTGCATAGATGTGCATGCTGGTTCTGTTTTCCAGCAGTACCTGTGTCATTGCCCAAAGCTCTTGGGAATGACCTGATGAGTAGATAGGAACTTGCTTTTGCAGGTTTTTCCTACAGAAACAGATATGGTTTAGAATAACTGTTCTGCCTGTCTTCCCTCGGGACATGGCAGAAGGATTTTTTTCACTGCTCTTACTCAGAGTGCTTGTTTGAGGCACTGTGGAAGGTGTGCCATTTTCTATCCGTGGATGGATCCCTAACCTGAGGCAGTTGTGTCTGATGAGGGTTCATCCTGGATCCCCTCTAACAGATCGGATATCGCTTGCATGGGATGGTGTCAGACTGCATCTGGTACTCCCTCACACCTTTCCGAGCTGCACGTCCCACGGATTGGGTTTGGGGGCAGAAATTCTGGAGCTTTCTAAGGAGAGCTCTCCCCATGTGTGTGCAAGCCGTGTATTCCAGCTGGGAGTGCTGCACTGTGCCTGCAGAGGGTTGTGCTTGGGGGTGGCTCAGAGGCTGAGGCACAATTTATTTGCCTGTTACTTGGTAGAAGCATCACAGTGTCCAAGTTCCTGTCTGGGTTGTTTAAAATATAAGGTACAGGTTTCTCAGTGATGAAGATGCTCTCCTGAACCCTGTTACGTGTCACTCCTCAGCTCCCTAAGGACATCACTGTGTGTGTCACACTGTCACATGCACACCTGACTCCTTGTAGTGTGGTTGCTTTACCAAGGACAGGTATAATTTTGATCTGGTCTTACTGTTCTTAGGTGGTTTTTAAATGAGTGTGACCGATTCTAATCACCTACTTCAGATTGAGTAATTTAAACTGTAAAAGTGGAAACATCTCGGTTCTTCCGGTGCTGTTTGTATTTTCACAAAGCATTTTTTTCCTCACTGGTTGGTATAATCCTTCAAAGTTAATTTGCAGCAAAATATACAACCTTTCTGTGTAATTTGGCTCTTATCTTTGTCAGCCAGAAGGAATTTTTACCTTAATATAATTATATTTCATTCCATCCTGTATTTGAAGGATATTGCTACATATGCCTTGCCTTAAGCTTGAATGAAAATGTTGATGAGACAGTACTTCAATTTCTAAAATAAATACATTATATGTGAAACATAATCAAATTTAGTAGTTTTGACATTTTAAGTCCTTGTGGGCTAGATATTTACGAAAAAGATGCTTTCAGAAATTCCACAGATGTGGAAACAAAGAGGGTACCTAACTCATTTCAGAATCCTTTAGGTTTTACCTACATGGACTCTGAATCTTGTAGACAACATAGTTTTTTCCTAACGTCTACAGGTGTGTCTTTAGCTCCAGATACAGAGAAATTTGGCTTAATTTTTCCAAGCTTTTTGAATCAATTGATATCTCTTTTCTGCTTCAAAGTTGTTTAGAGACTGAAAAAGAAAAATAAACTCTCCTGCCTTTTTCAGTTTTTAATCAGTTTTTCAATTCTAAATAGAGTGCTAAGCTTTAAGACATTGGTCTTTCTTCAGATACTGCATAGAACAGTAATAAATAAATACAAATTATTAAGGCAAAAGCTTTTATACTCAATTTAGTGTATTTTATGGAAAATTACACCCAGTGTGACACTACGGTTTAAAACTGTGAAGTCCAAGTAAGGTATTTCCTTTCCCAATGTGTTGTATGCAATTCAAAAAGCAAGGTCTGTTTGTTTGAAGACCCACTGACTCGAAATAAAGTTTATAATTGGCTAAAATAAGCAGAGATTCATCCAGGTTGGTTATAATTTTATACTTAATACAAGCTCTTTCATAAAGAAAACTTGTGTCTAGCAAACCAGTGCTTTTATACTGTAACCTCCATTTAATAACACAGCACTTCTGGTCAGCAGAGGAGACTTTTGGCTGCCTTTTCCAAGTGAAGAAACAATACAGTTTGGTCAGGCTTCCTGGCATTCCTTGTTTCTCTTGCCTGTGACAGATGTTGGATTTGTGTGGGTGTGGTGGGCTTTTTATAGCACTGACTGAAGAAAAAGTAGGTTGGGGAGATGACAGCAAAGGACTTTCCTCTGTCCTTTTAGATCTGAAAATGCAGCAGTCTAAATAGCACAGTGGGAATGCGGTGAGCTTGAGGACCAAACAAACCCTTGAAGTGGGTTATTAGATATCTATCTTAATTGCTTCCTAATTTTGCAAAATGTGTTCCCTCCCGAAGCAAAGGGGCAATTAAGGCTGAATGAATTGAGAGCTGCCTCCCTGCCACATGAGAGCACTCTGTTAGAGAAACAGGCTGTGCCTCAGAGATGAGCAGGTGTATTGAACCCCTTTAGTCCTAGAGACCTCCTGGAGCTTGGCTTGTGCTGGCAGGTTGTCTGGAAGAAGGATAGGACTGTAACAGCTCCTTCCCACTCCATCTTCTCTGCTATACACAGATTTCTGGATTTCAGCTGTGCAATGAGGAATTCAGTTGCTTTACTGAATGCAAATTCTTATGGTTTGATAGAGAAAGATCTTTATCCACAGGAAAATACCAAAGATGAAACCTTTGAGCTGCTTTAAACAGTTCTGTCAACCGAAGCTGCTTCAGGGATTGGTTTAGGCTAGTGGTATCCTTCCCTACATTTGCCATCCCATCTAAATGGGAATGGCAGGGACAGAACGTGCATGGTGTTTGATGACAAGCAGAGGCTTTCAGGTCCAGCTGAAACTAAAGCAGTTTGCACAAGACTAGCAACAAAGCAATGGATTAACAGGTCTTACTGCATGTCCTTCTCAAGAGTGCCTTGTGATGACATGTCTTGGTGGCCAGTACTGCAGTGGAGCTTGAGCCAAGGGTAGCTGTGGAAAGAGAGAGTGCTTAGATGGGTGATGGGAGAGTGTTCATAATGTGTGATGTCTGGATATGGGGAGAAGTGAAAACTATAGTATGTTTTCTTCAGTTATTCCATTTTACATTTGTCTTAATGTCTGCAATGGACTATGTTTGCTGTCTTTATAGGAGGAAGAGGAGCAAGAGGAAGAAGATGATGATGAGGATGATGATGACACAGATGACCTTGATGAACTAGATACAGACCAGCTGCTGGAGGCTGAGCTGGAGGAGGATGAGAACAACGAGAATGCTGGTGAGGATGGAGAAAATGACTTTTCTCCCTCCGATGACGAGGAGATTGCCAACCTCCTGGAAGAGGGAGATGAGGGTGAAGATGAGGATTCTGATGCTGATGAGGAAGTCGAGCTGATTCTTGGAGATAGTAAGTGTGTGCCCAGCTTGGTGAGGTTGTCCTCTGCTTAAGGTCCTGACGAATATGCAACATATAAATCTGCCTGAAATGACTTAGCTGAGGCACAGATCATCATCCTTGTTCACCTGTGGTGTCTCTAGGTAATCTGGTAAAAACAGCTCTTATGCGAGAGAACAACTGTGCATTCTGGAAAAGGAGGTATTTCCTTTCTTCAGGTGCTCCCAGGTGTGTGTGTGAGAGAAGTTGGCAGGCCAAGAAACTCCATGTGAAAAGCCTTGTCTTATTGCTTGCCTGTCCTCCCTTCAAGGGGACACAGGTTTCACTGTTACCTCACCTGTCCTCTGCCTCATTTGTGCCTGTAAGGACAAGAAACATTTTTGGTCCTTGGTGCTGTTCTTTCTCTCTCGTAATGGCTTAAAGTGCAAAGCCAACATGGCATTTCTGACTTCACTTCCTTTGTCAGACTGTTCTGAAGCTAACGTAACTTTGGGATACAATTTAAATTGTTCTCTTTTTCTGGCACTCCACAAATGCAGTGGTTTAGAAAGGTAAAGTGTGTGTGTTTGTGTGTGTGTGTGTACCCTTGGCAGCCAACCGGGTGAGGAGGGGGCGGTGCCAAGAGTAATCGAGGGACTTTTAAAGGGCTCCAGGGAGCAGGAGCAACCTGGAACATGCCAAACAGGAGTGGGAAAATAGGCGTGGCACAGCAGGGAGGGCATGGCATGGCAGTTGGTGCAGGCAGAGCAAGCAGGAAGGGTTCATTTCTGACCATCCAGAAGTATCCATAGAGGCAGCAGAGTCAGGAGCTGGTAAGAAAGAGCAAAGAGATCCTTTCAGCCCAGCCTTATTAGCATATTAGTTTAAGCTCCCTCAGTTGTGGTGTTGAAACGCTGTAAAGCTTGATCCCTTGGAGCTGTGGGAGTCAATGTCCCAGCCCTGTCAGAGGCTTCCAGACAGACAGACCTGCTGATGGCAGATGCAGCTCTGCAGGCCACAGGTTGCCAGGAGTGCCTGATGCCTCTTCCTGAGGCTGGAAGCAAAGTCAAGTGACCTGGGAAGAATACAGAGATGCTGCTTGCCGCTGCAGGGAGAAAACTTGTGCGGCCAAAGCTCAACCAAAGTTGAAGCTGCCAGAAATAGGTGGGGGGGAAAATAAAAAATAGTCTCCTCAAATGCATTAATGGCAGTAGGCAGTATAGAAATATCATTGGCCTGTTCCAGGATGGGATGGTCTCCTCACAGAGACAGAGACAAGGCAGAGGTATTTGTGCTTTCTTCGCCTCTGTCTTCAGCATGGTGATGGACCAAGAGGGGAATCTCAGTGCTCTGAGATGGAGAACTAAGACTGAGAATGATCTCAGTCTCCCAGCGGACCCTGAAATTGTGCTGGATCTGCTGCTCCAGCTGGATCCCTACAAATATGGGTCCTGATGGGATTCATCCCAGAATTCTCAAAGAGCTGCTGATGTCATCACAAAACCTCTGTCGATGATTTTTCAAGTGATCTTGGGAATCCAGAGAGGTCCCAGCTGACTGGAGGCTGGTGAATGTTGGCCCAGTTTTCAAGAAGGGCAAGGGGGACCCGGGAAACTCTTAAGTCTCTCAGTCTCACTTCAGTGCCTGGTAAAGTTATAGAGGTTATTCTGGGAGGGATTGAAAACATGTGAAAGACCACACAGTCAATTGGTCACAGCCAGCACAGATATGAATCCATTAGAGAGTCTCCAAAGGAGGGCAACAAAGATTGTGAAGGGCCTTGAGGGGAAGGAGTGAGGAGCCATGTGAGGAGCATCTGAGGGCACTTGGTGTGTTCAGCTGGGGAAGAGGAGACTGAGGGGAGACCTCACTGCATTTACAACTTCCTTGGGAGGAGCAGAGGAGGGGCAGGCACTGAGCTCTGCTCTGTGGGGACCAGGGACAGGGCAGGACCCCAGGGAATGGCCTGGAGCTGTGTCAGGGCAGGGTTAGGTTGTATGTTAGAAATAGGTTCTTCCCCCAGAGGGTGGCTGGGCACTGAACAGGCTCCCCAGGGCAGTGGGCACAGCACCAAGGCTGACAGAGCTCAAGAAGCATTTGGACAATACTCTCAGGCACATGATGTGACTCTTGGGGATGCTCCTGTGCAGGGCCAGGGGTTGGACTCTGATCCTGATGAGTCCCTTCCAACTCAGCATATTCTGTGATTCTGTGAACGTACAGTGGGTGTATTTCAAAGCAAAGTAAGTCAAAGAACAGTTGAAACAGGGCAGTGAGAGTGGCTTTGGTTCCTTGTGCTTTAGTAGAGGTTCTGATTCCTTTTTGGGAATAGTCCATGATGAACTTTTTAAGTGTGAATGTCTTCCTCTCCTTTTGTTACCACCTTGGGGACATTAGATCTGTTTGTCAAAGCAGCTTATTTACTGTGCAGATCTTTTGGGAGCTTGTTCCTGAGCCAGCTGGGTGTAATTTTTTGAAATGCACATGTGACATAGGATGGAAGAAGCGAACGGAATTCTCACCAGCAGCATGGCTGACTCTTGATTCTGATTCCTATTCTTCTGTAATCCAAAATGTCAACTTCCAGGCAGGTGTGTGCAAAATAACTGCCAAGCAGTTAACTGCAGTCAGATTTACATAGAGCTCAAAATTGGAAGGTTGTGTGGTGCACTGGAGAATAGTGAGCTTTCCTCTGGGGTTAAAAAAACCCCAATAAAACCCCAAAACTCCCAACTCTTCCAGCTTCACTTTTCCCCATAGTTTCTGGATTGTTATCTTACTTGTGTTTCTTTCCCTCTTACTGTGTAAGTGTAGCTGCTGCAGCACTGGCTGGTGTTCTCCACTACCCTGAAGTGGCTGTGGCTGTTCTGGGAGCACTGATGACCCTCAGCTTAGGCTCAGTCCGAGGGGTGATGAGATGGAGCATCCCTTGCTGATCACAGTGGAAGGGCAGCTGGCTGATCCTCAGGGAGAAGGGCTGGGGGAAAGGGTTTGTGCCCTCTCTGCTTGTCTGTGACTTTTTTTTTTATTTTTCCCTAAGGATAGTTTGTGGGAAGCGATGAACCTTCCAGAGGGCCTTGCTTACCTTGACAGGTGTTTTACAGATCCACTGTAACTGAGATGGCTGAGAGGAAGTCTTGGTGTCTTTTTCTTTTCCTTTTAACTATTTTTAATACCTAGTTTACTGCTGCATCCAATGAATTCGCATAAGAAAAAGAGCCAACATCACCTCTAAGGTAAGGCAGGAGCCCTCTTGCTGCCAGAGCTGCTACCACTCCCCTCTTGCACAACTGAGGGAGTAGAGAACTTATGTTTTAAGATAAAAAGCAAGTGTGTGTGTGTGTGTGTGTCTGCTTCTGGCAAATCCTTTCATGTCTTTATTCTGTACCACAATGAAGAAGAACAGCAAAAGCACAGTTTTCAGGTCACCTTTAATGAGTGCCGTGTAGTTAAATTAATTACTGAAACACTTGGGTTGCTAGAGGAAGGTTCTGGTTGTGAATGTATGGATTGATTCCCCCTCAGAGGGGTCCATCTCACTGCATGATGAATTGCCCTGTGCACATTACACAGCAGCCCTAATTCACCACATCAGGCTGGTGGAGCTGTCCGGCTGTGAGGAGTGACTGCCACATCTGTCCAGCCCCCGGCACGGCGAGCTGTGCAGGCAGCTCACTGCTGGTGTCCTCCCCACCTCGACAGGAGGGAAAACCTGCCAGCTCATAGGAACTGCACTGGCTAAAGCTGCTCTCCTTGAGCTTCTCTTTTAAGCAGGGAAGGAGAGCTCTGGTGCAGATTTCCTGGCTGCTGCTGACTAATTTGGAGCACTAATGGCCCTGGCTGCCTCTGTCAGTGCTGAGGAGCTGTGGCCTCCATCAGGGGCTGGCCCAACAGCTGTGCTCTGCCATAAACCAGCCATAACCCACGTGTCTCCTTTCCAGCCGACAGCTCGGATAACTCCGACTTGGAGGACGACATAATCCTGTCTCTGAATGAGTGAGGAGCGGCTGCCGGGCGGGGTGTTGGCAGGAGGAGATGCTCCCTACCCAACAGAAGACCAGAGACCAAATTGGAAAGCAGTTCTGAGCACCCCAGCCCTGCTTTTCCTGGTAAAACCCGAGGAACTCCCGCCGATCCGCTATGTTGGTTTGAGTCAGTTTGAGGCTCGGGGCTAAGTCTCAATAAAGAGACCTGGGGTTAGGCCTCATTTCTCTCTGCCTTTTTTTTTTTTATTTTTTATTTTAGGCTGAGATGACTCTCCTCTTCAAGGAAACTTCTGAAGATATTTCACAATATATTTTCTTTGTATAAAGTTCTTTCCTAAAGAACAGAAATAGTTTTATAAAAAAAAAAAAAAAAAAGAAAAAAAAGGCAAGTGTTCTAGGAAAGAGGGGATGACCTTTGTATTCCTGTAGTACCTTGTTACCATGGGGTAGGTTCAGGGGAGAAAAATTGTTTAAAATTAAATGAAATTAAAATTTATGCAACTACCAAGTGAAATAAGAGGATCATGATTTCTAATATTGTTGAGGAGTGAGAATATTTTTATTTTAAATATGATTTTATTTTTAAAAAAAGAAAAGAACTACAGGTGTTATACCTGCTAATGCGCCAGTGTGTTCCAGATGCTTTTGTCCTCCAGGGAAGAGCCCCTGGGGTGTTTGCTAATGGAGATAGTGATACCAGCTGTAGTGGGAGGCTGAAATCCTGGCTGGGCCTAGTTAGAGCCTGGTATTCCTGAAGACATGGGAATCTGGGATTGAAGTTTGGGCCCTTTTTCTCCCCTCTGCCCTTTGTGGTTCAAGTTTTTTTAATCTTTCTTTTTTTTGTTGGTTCCCCCCCCCCCCCCCCCTTCTTGCCCTCTGTGTGGAAACTGCAAATTGAAGGCCTTTTTCTTTAATGTAAAGTGTATTTATTAAAAAATTAAATACAAATCCTGTGTCTGTTTATGGCTATGCACTGTAGCCATGCATTCCCCTGCCAGCCATGCAAAATGGTGCTCCCTGTGCCTGTGGAGCTTGGCTGGAGAGCAGCCAGGTGTAGTGGTGTCCTGGCTGCAGTGAGGAAGGAAGGGCAGATTAAACAAGGGGTGAGCTTTGGGAGCACAGGCTCTGTTAGGAAGGACATTGCACAGTACCTGTGGGTTCCAGTCTGATCACTTGAGTTGCCTGACAGCCTGGAATTCTCAGTGTGGGCATCCAGGTGGGAGCTGGGAGGTGCTGCTTGGTGCTAGGCTGCAGTGGTGTGGGAAGTGGAGAGTCCACTCTGTGACTCAGCCAGGGAATTCGCCCCCTCCCTGCTGTCTGTCAGGAGCTGGGAGCAGCACCAGCCCGCATCCTGGGGTCTGGCATTGCCAGGCTGCCCTGTGGCTCTCTGGGCAGAAACCAAATCAGGGGCTCCTGTTGGTGCATGACCAGGGCCCTGCCCTCAAAACTGGCAATGGGGTGTTTGATTTCACAGTGCAGCACGCACTGCACGGCTTAGTCCTGCGGGTCAGAGCTGCCAGGTGAGTGCTCCCTGCTTGCCTGGACAAGGCCACTACCTGTGCTGTTTATTCCCAGGTGTTCAGATAACATCCACTCACTTTTAACCCTTTCTCTGTTTTGGCCACTTTCAGAATAGGGTTTTAGCAGAACAGGGAGCTGGAGGCTTCTCACTCGACACTACAGCCAGTCTTCCACCGTGAACTGCGCATTTCAACTAAGCTTAAGGTCCTGCAGGAAGAGGAAGGATTTCCTTTTTAAACGAGAGAAGGGATAGTTTTTCTTCCCTCCGGCATTGCATCTACTTAATGCACTTACCCAGGGCTGCTTGTTAATAATTAAAAAGAAAGGTTCTGCTGCAACTTATAATGGATAATTGTACCCTACAGAGTCGATAAAGACGAACGACTTGCAATTACTACAGCATTTAAGGCCAGCAATTGGAGCAGCATTCTGATTAAATGAGGGGATTGAAAATCGGATATGCCACCCAACAGCTGTGGAAGCAGCCTCTGCCTTATCAGAAACCATCTTATCTGACTTCACCATAGAAAATGTGCTGCTCAGGAGGACAAAAAAGAAAGTAAAGCATGTACTCGGCTACTACTACCAGGGAGCTGCTGTGCCAGATGCCTGTGTCTTGTTCTGGCATTGTACCCCAGCTGTAATGGGCTGCATCTGCTGCTGGTTTGGGCCTGGCTGGCTTGGAAAAACTTACCTCTAGTTTTGTGAGACAGAATCAAAACACGTAGGATGGAGCTCCTGTGTGTATATTTGATTTGAACCTGGGCTGCTGTAAGTATATGTGTCATCCCTTCCCTCCCACACCTGCCTTGACTTCACTGGACAGAGCCAAAGGGACTGTTTGGGTGAAGGAGGCAGAGCCTGCAGGTCACCCCCTAAAACCTGCTGAAGCAGCCCCTGCTGCCTGTTCTGGGCAGACCAATCTCCCTGAAGTTAAATTCACAGCTGGGGGAGGCTGCCTGAACCCCGTGGTACTGGAGGGTGTCACTGAAGGGTGCTGGGGAACAGGTGACTGTAACAGCCCGGGTGCAAGTCAGGATTCAGACTTGGGGACTAGCAGGGATTTGTTTGTTTAAGTCCGTAATTCTGCAGCTACTTGGGATGGGAGGAAAATCTCAGCATTTGGAAAAATCACCTCTTCCCTGACATCATCATTTAATCTATTTAAAAGCATGGTGTTTGGAAAAAGTCCTATAATCTTCTGGAATACACATAGCACGTGGCTGACGTGATGCCATACAGTATTTCTTGTATGCAGCTGTTACAGGCCCTGGCTTAGGGGGTGGAAGGAGATTTAAATGTCCTGCCAGCTGGCTGAGACACCCACCTACCTCTGCAGCGAGAGGAGCCCCCGCAGGAAGGATGTTTCCTCCTACAGTATGAGCAGAGACGAGCCCAACACAGCCTGTGCCCTCCTGTCAGTCTTGTGTCAGGGTGGTCCTCCTCACTCTGGGGCCCAACCCCAAGTAACTGCTGGACCCATTTGGTGCAGCAACACCCTTCCATGGAGCACAGCCTCTGGAACGCCCATGCCAGCAACTGGGAGGGAGAGCATGTCCCTGGGAGAACAGGGGTACAAACCCCGGGGCTGGGCAGTGGCTTAACCTTTGTGTTAGGGAAGGGTGGTAACTGAGCTGTGATGGGCTTCTCAGCTCTGGTCACAGCACGCCCAGGGCTGGCCCTCATCCTTGTTTTCTTGTAGTAAAGGCAGCCAGCAACTGAAGTTAAAAGACCAAATGTTGGTCTTTTATGGGTGTTTAAAATAAAAGATGGAGTACTCAGTCTGAGCACTAACGCTCTCAGACCACCCACCCCCGTCCCACTTGAGTTTCAGAGTACCCTCAAAGAGCCCAGACCATTACCCTGCTGTGATTAACCCAATGCCCCTGCTGTCCCGGGCTGAAATGCACACCCACCTCCAAACCCCCCAGCACTGTCATACCCCACATCTTTCTACATCACCGAGTGTCTCAGGCCTTCCAGCCCCCATAACTGCACTAACTTCCATCCCACATAACTTCTGCAGCCCATCCCAGTTTAAGGGACAAGTCTTTGGTGCTGTAAGATACAGATGTAGTGTTATTTTGCTGTAATTGTCAAGCCTTTTTAAGGCCTGTTTCTTGGACCAGAACTCTCTTGACTTCTCCTTTTAATTTGTTGGTAGGAGGGAAATCTGTTTGGTCCATTCACACATGCTCACACCCATCAGCCCCTTTCTGGGAGCAGAGATCCCATCATTAAAACTCTTACCCAACCCAAAGCACTACACAGTTTACCTTCAAACAACCCTATTTACTGATTTCACAAGGGAAGTGGGAGATGGGGGATTTCAGGCTGTTCCCTGGCCTTGCCAGGAAGCAGTTGCAGCTTTTTTTTTTTCCCTTTCAATTCCTCACATTCACACACCATAACGCACACAGACACACAAGAGGCCATGCCACAGCAGCTCAGCTATAGCTCCCTGCCACCACAAAGCCAGGCAGGCACTGCTGTGGCACCACCACATGCTCTGCCTCAGGCTGCAGGACACCTCCAACACATAGGAGACTCCAACAAAATGCTCTAAATCAGTCTAGGACTCGGCCATGAGGGGCATTTAATAGCACTTGGTTTCAGATAACACTTAACGTTACAATTGTTGACATTTGGCACTGTCTATGATACAACAGCATCGGGGACTCGGTCACGAGGTTAAAGTCGGTGTCCCTGTAACCCTGTAAAGCCGGGGCAGTGCAGCTCTCTGCACCGCCCAGTGCCACCAGTGCAGCCAGCCTGGAGGGCTGCCGGGAGCGCTGGAGTTGCTCCTCTGCCCCGACAGCTTTCCCAGGTCCCTGCTGCTCCCGGCAGAGCAGCCAGCTCACCTCTCCCTGACCTGTGCCTGCACCCCATAGACAACACTCTCCATGGCCTCCGAGCTGCACTCGGGCCCTTACGGACAGAATTAACATTTCCTGGGGTACAGAAGATGCATCAAGTGAAATGCAAACCCCCTCCTGATTACACTAACTCGTTAGATTTACTTTTAATATAATCACAGTATTGAATGTTAAAAAAACAAAACAAAACTTAACAAACCAACCAACACTTGTTGATATCAACACATTATTAAATTAAGCAACTGCTCACACATCATCAGCTGAGGATGTCCATACTGTGACACTGCAGGGTTAAAAAATAAAAAAATAAAAGCATCATTAGACTGTTATGCTCCCTGCTAAATAGGTTTTGACACCAATCATACCTGAGAGCAGTTTTAGAAGGGCGTTTGGCAGTCATCAGCAAGTGAGTTGCTGGGTCACAGAGATTGGTGCAAGACAGACTCTGGTTCTCCCAGGATTTTGTTCACTTGCTTACCACCAAAACAAAAAAAAAAACCAACCTGCAAATTTAAAGAAACTTTAGTGTTTTTAAACCCACAAAATTTTCTGTAAGCTTCCTAAAATCTACAGGCATCATTTTAAAAAGTAAAAATATCCCCAAACCGAACAGTGTGGATTTTAACTCCAATTTGGACTCGCTACCACATCCTTATGTTGCTGAGCACTCAGAGGTGCAGAGGTCCTGGCCTCTCCTAACAACCACCTCCTACCACAGACAGCAAAGGCGACGGACCCATCCCATCTCAGATCTCAGACTTTGATCTCCAGCAGTCACAGGTCACCTGCAGTCATGGTTTCTCTCTTTTCTTGTAAGCCTTAACAAGCTTACAAGAGTTAAACAAGCTTTAACTCTAGTGGAAAAAAAAAAAAAGAAAGAAAAAAAAAATTGCCATTTTTCAGTAAAGGATTTCAGGAAGTGCAACATGATGGACTATGCAAATGGCAGCTCCAGCTCACCAAATACCTTTGCTTGTCCTACTATGGGCCCAAGAGGTTCCCCCTTACCTCACTTTTTTTTTCATCCTGCTTGTTTTTTTTTTCTTTTATAAAAACTGGGAATGTCAAACCTCATTTGTTTTATCCAAGAACTTCTATGGCTGAGATGTATCAGGTGCTCTCAAAGCTCACCAACCTGAATACAGGATTGACTCCTTAGCAGCAAACTTTTTGCCAATTAATTATCAACTGTAATTTTTTGCTGTGTATAAAAAACAGTTCTACTCTGGATCAGGATTTGCTTCCTTGGTAGCTGGCTTCCTGGGAAGCTTCTGTCCTCAAACAGAGACTCACCAGGAATGCATCCAGACTCAAATTTATGAAACAAAAAGCAAACAGGACAATAAAAATAGAGAACCAACCTCTGAGTCTCTCATGCAGCACAAAGAACCCCCTTCCCCTCCCACCTTGAAAGACACATATAAAGATGAAGGTGTTGCAGAAGGCTGGGGTCTGAGAAACTGAACCAAGCTGGGGCCTCACCTGGATGCTCCTGCACAGGGAACTGGCCCTTCCTGGGCCGTAAGAACTCGGATACCGCACAAGTTTAGAAATCCATCAGTGAACAAGGCTTTACTGACAACTTTTCATACAGTTAAAAAATAAAAATACAGAACAACAGCGGACAGTGTCACATATTAAAAACGAATAAAATGGGCTCTATTTAAAATTTTAATAGATATTATAGGTATTAAAATTAATTAGAAACTAAAAATCTTACCACTTTGGCCGAGGTGTTTTGAGCCTCCACCAAAATGATCAGCCTTAAAAACAACTGGGTTGTGTGACACACAAAGAAAACATGGAATTTGAAAAGACAGTGTGGGCTAGGCAGTGTCTTTGACTATAACTATCACCATATGTTCTTCTTCTAACTTCCCCAATGTCCTTAGTGCTGACTGGAGGTACTGCTGAGAGAACTCGCAAGGAGGGAACGCGTAAAGCATGCCTGTGCTGTCCCTGCCCTTCGCCCCTCCCACGGGCAGGCTGATAACCCCAGCAGCCTGCTTCTGTTTCAAGTAGGAGACCAGATTCCTGAGAAGCCGTCGCTGCAAGCCAGGCTCCACAGCAGGGAAGGTCCCCTCGGCCCCTGCCCCTGGCGGGGCGGACTGGGTGGCCAGGAGCACGGCGTAGCCGTTGGGGCTGCCTTGTTTGATGCGGCGGGTGACTTCGTCCAGCTTGGGCTGGTCCAGCCGGAGTCTCTGCGCGATTTTGAGCTGCGTCAACTTCCCGCCGGACGAATGGTCTTTGAGGAGTCCGTTGATGACACCCAGGTCTCCCTCCAGGATGTGCATAGAGGTGGGGAAGCAGCTGTTTTTTAGCACAAGAAGCCCATTCCAAGCAAGCTGCAGTGTCTGAGCATATTCTGATAAATTCTTTAGCTTTTTGGTCTCGGATTTTGGCTCCTCGTGAGTTTTTGATTCTGATTCACCCGTTCGATGATTGCGTTCGCTGTCCCTTTTTTTGGGCTGGGGAGCGTCGGATGGCTCGCGATGGGGCTTCTCCTCAGCCGCGTGGCGATTGTTCTGGAGGGAGTTGCTCTGCTCTTTCTCGGCCCCGGGTTCTGTAGTGTGATTCTCCTTGCGAGCCCTGTCAGGGCTGCGGTCTAGAGCTGGCCCACTGGCCTTTGTCCTGCTTCTGTCCTCGTAAGGTGAGTGAGTAGTCCTCCCACGGTCGCTGGAGAGGCTCCGGCGTTTCCGCCTCTCTTCCCAGGGTTTGGGCACGCTGCGGTCGCCGTCGCCGCCCCAGCGCTCCCCGCTCCGGCTGCGCACGGACCGGCTATAGCTCTCCAGGTTGTTCCTGCGCTCGGCATTTTTGGCAGGGCTGGCCCAGTCTGCTTCCACAAAGCTCCTGTCTCTGTCCGAGTACAGGAGGTGCGGAGGAGTCCTATCCCGCACCCTCAAGTCTTGCTCCAGGCTCCGGTGCCGGCTGTACCCATCGGCCAGCAGCTCGTAGTGCACGGGCAGCGGCGCGGGCTGGTACTGCTGTGGGTATCTCGTCTCTTCTGCTTTGGCAAAATCCACTCGGAGCCTCCTCTCCGGGCCGCCCAGGGGGAAGCCCCTCATCTGCGCGCAGGCGGCCTGGGCGGCGTCCAGGCTCTCGTACTGGATGTAGGCGAAGCTGTCGCCCTTCACGTAGTCAATAGTCCTGATGCTGCCAAAGCGGTCGAACTCCCTGGCCAGGGCGGCCAGGGAGGTGCTGGGTCCCAGGCCCCCCACCCACAGCCGGGTGGTGGGGTTGGCTTTCCCATAGCCGATTTTGATGGGGTTCCTGCCCACGACACGGCCCGACATGGCCACCTTGGCCCGGTGCGCCATGTCCAGGTTCTGGAACTTGAGGAAGGCGTAGGCGCCGCCCTGGCCGCGCGCGGGGCGCTTGATCACCACCTCCTCGATGATGCCGTACTTCTCAAAGGCGCGGCGCAGCTCCACCTCCGACACGTTGTGGTCCAGGTTGCCGATGAAGAGGTTGCGGGTGGCTCTCTGGTCATCCTCGGGCATCAGGTCCTCCTCGGCCACGATGGGGTAGCTGTAGGGACGGCCGCGCTCGTCATACAGCCCGTAGTAATCCAGGGCACGCTCCCGCTCCCGGGACAGCCCGATGGCCGCTGCCTCCAGCGCGAAGGCGGCGGCGGCGGCGTGAGCGTGGCGGGGCCGCGGCTCCCGCAGCAAGGGGCTGGTGACCGGCGACAGCGAGCGCTGCTTGTACTGGTATGCGCTGTGCAGGGGCGGCAGGTAGCCCAGCGGCTCCGGGGAGGGTGCGGGGGGCGGCGTGCGGCTGCGGCGGCCCCCGCGCAGGTACACGGGCTCCACCTTGAGCGGCCGGTCGTAGAGCAGCAGCTGCCGGGCCCGGGCGTGCCGCCGGGCGTCGCGGGCATCCCCGGGGTGTCGGAAGTTGACGTAGGCGACGCGGCCGAGCTCGGGCGTGTGCGAGAGCTTGACACTGATGTCCCCGGCGCCCCCGCCCGCGAAACGCTGGAAGAGGCGGAACAGCCCGTCCTCCAGCAGCTGGTCAGGCAGGGCCGCGCTCAGCCCGCTCACCAGCAGCGTCTTGTACTCGCAGGAGCCGGGCGGCTCCCCGGCCAGCCCGGCCGAGCCCCCGAGCGGCGCCAGCAGCAGCGAGGGCGCGGCGCCCGGCGGCGGCCCGGCCAGCAGCAGGGACGGGGCCACCACGGCACCCGGCAGCGCCTTGGCCTTGGGCACGCCGAGCGCCCGGGACGAGGAGGAGGACGAGGACGAGGGGGCGGCCTGGCTGCCGCCGCGGGCGCCCGAGGCCGAGCCGCTCCCCGCCGGGCGGTGGTTCGAGTCGCCGCCGCCGCCGGCGCGCTCATCGCCGCGGTGGCTGCGGGAGCTGGAGCCGCCTCCGCCGCCGCCGCCGCTGCTGCTGCTGGTGGTGGTGCCGCCGCCGCCTCCGCCGCCGCCGGGCGTGGACTTGTCCCGGCTGCTGCGGGAGGCGCCCGAGCTGCGATGCGGGCCGCGCCGGCTGCTG